>APFE031705664.1:267885-278934 GCA_000404065.3 Pinus taeda
TGTCAAGTTCCACTGGGTCATTTTACACCTTGTTCATGCTTCAGTTGTGCCTAGGCAAGGTTCATTTCCCTCTCCTAGGGTTTTGAAGCTAATTTCTCTTGGATGGTCAAATAATCAGAAAACCCTATATCCCGATGTTCATACACCTTCCCCTATCCATAATGTACCTTATTAAACACTTCCCATCACTAAAATCCCCCAAATTCCTCATTTTCACACAAACCCTAGTTTCTTGCTACAACTTGGCAATTTTCTAGGCTAGGCCCATGTTTTGCCTTTTTGGACCCCTTCCCCTCACTAAATTTTTGAGATTCCACTTTCCCCTACTTTCTAACATCCCTCCCCACTTGCCAAAATTTTCTCAAGAATTTAGAAGCCCCCTATCCCCTTCATTTCGGCAAATCCCTTGTCCCACACATCGGGATAGGTTTCACTCAAATGATGTTTTTGAGCAATCAAATATGAATTTGGGAAAACTGAGAAAGTATTTTGTCCACAACAGATGAAGGAAGAAAACACTCCTTCACTTTTTACACAGGTGTCATGGTTTTAGAGAAATGTCAAAAATACAATCGCCTTGGGAGAATTGTTACACCTCTGAAGTGACATTGGGAAAATCAAGTTTTGCTGTAGTTTGGTTAGCCAAATGACTTTATTGATGATTTAGATGATAAATAGACACAAATATCTTTCCAATGAGCTATCATGAGCTCAATTTGGAGTTGAGGAACACCTTCACAAATTGGCTGCAACAGTACTCTACCTTGAGGCAGCCTCATTTGGCACATTTTGACCAGTATTGGGAGATTTGATTTTTGACAAGGCAAATGAACTCCAAATTGACCAATTCTGGTCGGGTTCACAAGTAGACTCAAATACCTTTCCAACGAGCTATCCTAGACCCAATTTAAACACCGGGAAGGCCTCGAAAAGGCTCCTTCAAAAAGGTGCGGCGCATAGAGGGAATGCGGCGCACTGGGAGAAATTTTCCAGTGTAAATTTACACTGGCGTGGCGCACATGGGAGGCGCGGCGCACAGGGCTAAAAGGCCTGAATTTCATTGAAATTTTCCTCCAAATTGCCAGGTAGGGTCTAAATCTTGGTTTCTCATCAAATTTTGTGAATGTGATGGTGGTTCACGACCATTTATGAATGCAACAAAACTCATAAAATCAACCACAAGAAAACACCAAAAACCATGGTGGCTAGGGTTGCAAAAGTGTGGTGTTAGTGAAAAGGTTCCATTTGAATCCTCTTTTTACCCTCTCCTACCATTTTTCCCTATCCTCCCTTTCTCATTTTTCCTATTATCCCTACCCTAAAACACTACCTAACCCTATCCCCTATCCCTCCACTCTTTTGTCAACATAACACCCTAAACCCTACCTTGTCAAAACCCCAAACCCTACCCTATCAAAATACCCAAACCCCCTCCATATCCCTAAACAAACTTCTCCCCATAACCCCTATTTCCATCACATTACTCCCGTCCTAATACTCCCTGTTTCATTGTTCCCCTTGGTAACAAATATCACAAGAGCACCTAACTTGACAACATCATCAAAGGGCAGCCTAAGTACAGTTCACACAATAGTCATGGCATCACAACACTCATCAGAGTATGAGATGGAGACACAAAGTGACTCATCCTCAGAAGAGCAGGCTCCCAGGAGACATCACAAGAGTGGAAAACATGTTAGGGATGAGCCCACTACCCTCACTGAATTACAAGCATGCCCTCTTGCCATGTCATGTTTCCAACACCTAGCATGTTTTGAATTTTATCAAAGGGTGGCTATTGTTAGAGTTCATCATGAGTTGGCCCGTATTTTTGTGCTTCACCTACATGGAGGTCTGTCTATCTTGGCTGGGGTCACCTTCACATTGACACCTGAAACTATCTCAGTGGCAACAAGCATACCAAATATTGTAGAACAGTGGCATAAGAAGAAGAAGGTGGATAGGCAACATTATGAGCCTTACATCAAGGCCAAATTCTTGAGTCAATGCACAAGAGTCTTTCCATTTAGATACTTGAAAGATGAGTATGCTCCACTCATGAAATTAATCATGAAGTACTTCAGCTGTGAGGGGAGGTTCTCTTGACTATATGCCTATCACATCAGGTTGCTCATGCACTTTACCAGGGTGAGGATGATTAACCTCCTATTTTTCATATGCAGGAACATAGAGAGGATGAACACCTTCATGCAGCATAAGACCCCTCAGCAGCAACTTAACAGTGTTTATCACTTTTCTCTTATCCGGATTTTGGTGGATCATCAGTTGGGATTACAGGGCATTGCTTGGGAGGACTTCATCTCCCATGACCTCTTCAGCACTTCACAGGTACTATCAGAGCCAGAGCATGATATGGGTGGTCCTTCTCATCAGTTTGAGTACCATGAGACCACAACTATGCCAGTATTCGTGACATATCAGAGAGGTAGCAGGCACTTTTTTGCAGCAGCAAAGCGAGTGTTATCTCCACCCGAGGTGGAAGGGGCCTCGCTTCCGACATCAACGACACAGGTACTAGACAAGGGCAAGAAGCCTGTGCATGATGAGGGGCCATCAGGTGGAAAGGAGACCAATTTCATCCTCATTCAGGATGATGAGGCAGAGGTAGAAAATGGCCAACTTAAGATGACCATTCAGGAGCAAGACTTGGAGATCCAAGACTTGATACTCAATGTGGAGGGCCAGATGGATCATCATGTATCTGGAGTAGAGGAACAAGCAGCTTGAGGACCAGAAGGAAATCATGGAGATGCAAATCATCCGTGAGAATCGACAAGCTGCCCAACAGAGGAGGATCAAGCTCACTACCTTGGACAAAGAGATCGACAACAACCTTGAGTCTTGGTTAGAGCGGGTCAATCTACACCTGGAGAGACTGCTGGAGAAGGCCAGTAGGGACAAAACCATATTGAGGAGGATGGCTTGTCATTACAGGGCACGGAACATGAGCGCAAAGGCCCGAATAAGGAGCTTGAAGGCCAAACTAAGCAGAGAAAAAAAAGAGGTAAAAGAGCAAGATCGGCTTCGAATATTGGCGAAAGCTTCTGTGGCCCAACATAGTGCCTCTTAGAGAACCTCCAGCCCAAATTTCAAGAAATTTGGGACAATTTTGGTCACATGGGAATTTTTTGGCACAAACACAGGATTTTTCTCTGTACGCGTCGCGCCACTGGCGCAACACGTAGGATTGGGAGCTCCAAATGAGAAATGGCTTGCATTTTTGGATTGAGCATGAAAAATCACGACTATTGGCACTCGGGCAAGAAATTTGGGCATGATTTGAGTCTCCAAGAGGTCAAAAACACCCAAACAATGACCTCTCTGCCCCTGTTTTGACACACAGGAAGCAGTCTTGGGAGAATGAAGATTTGGAAGAGCAAATGAGCTCCAAATTCAAAACTTCCACTTGGGTTGGAAAGTAGACAGGAAAGTATTTCCAACGCGCACACTTGGGCACATTTTGGACTCCTACAAGTGCCTCAACACTAGCCTCAAAGTGGCGCGATGCATACAGAAAGGGGCGCGACGCATATAGGAAAAAATGCCCAAAATGCCTCTGTTTCGCGAAATTTCGCTTCCCGATTTTTCATAAGTGGGCCCCCTCATCTGCACTTCATTTTTTCGGCACCTAAGGTGGTTTAAAAAGTATTTTCACTCCAGATGGGCATTTATCCAAATGGCAAAGGAAGGCAAAGGGCCACCCAAGCCATTTGTCATGTTTGTGGCGCTGCACCTGTAGCTGATGTTTGGCTCTCCACCTTCATTTTGGGATGATTCGAGTAACTCCCCAACCCTTGGGTGTTCTATCTCTTCATGGAACATTCTATATATTGTATGGAAACTATTTTCAAAGGGTTGGTTGGCTTGTAACTTCTGGGAGACTGTGGGAAAGAAACTTTGTTTCTGCATTGTATATTTTTTATAGAGGATTAATGAAAGGCAGTGGCTCTGTTTCATGAGATTCATGTGGTTGTGAGTGTAGCAAATGTGTCTTTTATGTTTCATCTGTATCTTATTATGTTTCATAGTTCATTTCATATTCTTTTCCAGTGAAATTTTTTGAGTTAGCTAAGGTAGAATTCAATTTTATTGCTCTGCCTGTGGAAAAATTTCATGTTCAGTGTTCATTTTTCTGTTGAAAAGGATTCATGTTGTTCATGCCCTTTTCACCCTCCTAATCAATCTCTCCATTCTGCACTATCTTAAACTGAATTGCTAGACTTTTCGCCTGTCTTGCCTCACGAAGTAATCTGTGCCTTTTTATTAAATTCTCTGTTCATTGCTATCCATTGGTCCCATACCATCCCAAAAAATCAGTCATTCATAAAAAATTGCTTCTTGTATCCATATTTAATTACTATCCTAAGATCAATATTTCACTATAAGTCATCTCAGACCGTTTCGTTTATCTATTCACTGAGCGTGACACGGAGAGAGCCCTCTCCTGTTCTGGTAGGGCTACCTACCAGACTGAGCGTGGTTTGTGGTTACCCTGAATTTTTCCTTGCTTCAGCGTAAGGCAGATTTAGGTGCTAACATAATCATAAATCTTGCATACTATAGAAAACTAAAACATGTAAGTGTTAGGATATTTTATGACTAGACCAATAGAAGTGTGGGAGAACAAATGGATTATTTTTTTTCAATTTGGCCTCTCCATCTATTTGTTAGAAATTAATTAATAGAGAAATGAAACACATAAAAATATTGCAGAAACACAAACAAAATATAAAACAAAAGAGACACAGAAATACGTGGTTCACCCAATTTGGGTTATGTCCACATAGAAACAACTAGTCCTTCCTTGTATATTATCTAGAAAAATAAAGAGATACAACCTACAACATGTTCATTGTAATTTCATCTTCACTCTCACACAATTTCGTGTCTATTTTTCACTTAGAATAATAATACACAACCACAATACAATTCCCTCATTTAAACTGAGAGTTTCCTTCTAGGGAAGCAAACCCTAAATTAACATAACTTCTACCGTCAAATCATTTGCCTAATGAATCTCCCATATTGACTACGAAATTACGATATTTTACAAGGAATTTTTTCATCTATTTTTAGCTTTGGGGACACTTCCCTTGAACCCCTACTAGGGCGGGGTCTCATAAAATTTTCATTGCCCTCCCTTGGACCACCCTCAAGGTGATAATACGAGCAGTGTTGTCGCCCTATTAGGAACAAGGATCCAATTTGCTAAAGCAAAAACCTCTGAACAATCAAGAAGATAATTAGGCTCCACATCCAACAATCTTCCACTTGGATATTGGATATATAAACTCCATCGTTGCTTCACTTGCTAGAAAATGACTCCACTTGAACCTGGTTATTTCTCACCTTCACCATCATACTTGAAGACCAATTGGAATTGAACAAAATCTCAGTTTCTCCCTGGTTACAACTTTTGTTAACATATCCGTAGGATTCTAGCTAGTGTGTATCTTTTCCAGCTTCAATTGTCCATATTTCAACACTAACCATATGAAATGGTACTTGAGTTGCATATGTTTAGTCTTGGAATGAAATTTTGAGTTATTTTCAAGATAAATGGAGCTTTGGTTGTCACTATATAACTTTCCCATCTCATGCTTCTTTCCCAATTCATCCATAAACCTTTGTAGCCAAATCATTTTTTTACTAACCTTTGTAGCAGCAACATACTCTACTTCTTTTGTTGAAATTGCAACAATGTTTTGCAATTTTGAAACCCAAATAACAATTGTTCCACCTATAGTAAACACATACCCTATGGTGCTCCTTCTGTTATATCTATCACTTGCCATATCTGCATCAAGATATCCATTTAGAGAAATTTTTGAACCACTAGAGCATAATGCTTGATTTTTGGTACCTCTCAAATACCTGAGAATCCACTACACTACCATATAATTCTCTTTTCCTGGAGTGTTCATATACCTACTTACAACTCCCACTGCATGTCCAATATCAGGCCTTGTGTAGACCATTGCATATGTTAAGCTTCTAAGTGCTAATGCATATGTAAATTTACACATATAATCCATCTCTTCCTCAGTCTTGGGACATATATCTTTACTTAGTTTGAAATGGCTAGACAAAGGTGTACTAATTGGTTTTGAATTCTACATATTAAATCCTTCCAACACATTTTCCATGTACTCACTCTGACACAATGTTAATTTGTGATTTTTCCTATCTCTAGTTATTCTCATACCAAGTGTTGTATTCTTTCCATGACTAGCCCCCCTAGTTAAACCGAGGGGTTAGAGGGGGGCAGTAGCCCCCCTCTATGGGGTCCGGGGTAACGCCCCGAGAATTTTATTTTGGACCCTATATTAGGTCGGGGGACCTACATATGGTTTTGTGCATGGTTTTCGCACATGGTTTTGGGCATGACGGTTTTCAGTCCATGGTATTTTGTAGATCCAGTCAAGAGAATTATGGTTATGTTCTAATCTAGGGTTAATGGATGCTTCACCACGTATATATATGTATTGTAACATCGAAAGGAATATAATGAAAAATCACTCTGGTAGTCCCAATTTTATGTGTATATTTGTTTTATGTGTTATGCTCCCGCCATTGTTTATTTTCTTTTCTTTTTTGAATTCATGTGCAGGGAATTTCTGTATGGGGTTAAAACCTACATTTGGTATCAGAGTTGTTTTGGCTTCAAAGGGATACCTTTACTGCTAAGGGGTTTTGGTCGGGCCTGTGATAGACCTTTTTCAGTGGGAGATCTGTGGGATCGATTCTGGTGGTGAAAGAATATGATGAGAAGTGTTAAGATAGATATCAAGAAGTTGAATGGTCAAAGTTTTGAGTTGTGGAAACTCGAGATGGAGGATCTGCTAGTGGATAAAGATCAGTGGATCGCGGTAGATCCAGGTACTAAACCAACAAGAGTGTTCGATGAAGAATGGAAGAAGTTGGATCGGAAGGAAAAAAGAACAATACGATTGTATGTCTCAGATTCAGTATTGTTGAATGTATCAGGGGAAGCTATGATGAAGGCTTTGTGGGACAAGTTAGGGACTTTGTACCAATCTAAGTCTCTGGAATAAACTGTTCCTATGGAAAAAGATGTATAATCTGATGATGAAAGATGGAGACTCGGTGACAAAGCCTCTAAATGCATTTAATACTATGGTAAGCTAGTTATTATATGTTGATATTAAAATTTCAGATGAAGATAAGTGCATCAGTTTGTTGTGTTCTCTACCAGATTCGTGGGATAGTTTGGTTGTCGCAATAGGTAGCAATTCAACTGCCTTACAGTTTGATGAAATAGTCTCATCCTTTTTGACGAAGGAGATGAGACAGAAAAATATGGAGAGCCAAAATGGTGATGCCTTATCTGTACGAGGACGGTCCTAGAACAGAAAAAAAAAAAATAAGTCTTCGAGTGGGAGATATAAATCTCCAGGAAAACCTGTAAATGTGTGCTAGAAATGAGGAAATGAAGGGCACTATAAAATGGACTGTAAAGCTAAAGCTCCTGAGAAAGGAAAGGGATCTGATGATGCTCCTTCTGTAGAGGCAAAAACCACCTCAGATGAAGGTGGGGATGTGCACTTGGGTTCTTCCTCAAGTACACATGTAGATCATGAGGCATGGTTGATTGAATCAGGCGCATCCTTTCACTTCGCTCCCCATAGGGAGTGGTTATGTTATGCAAGTATGAGAAATATGATGGTGGTGATGTCTTCTGAGGGGATTACAGGAAGGCTAGAATCATTGGTCATGGAAAAGTCAAGTTGAAGTTGCAAGGTAAAAGGATTTGAACACTTCCGGGTGTTCTGCATATTCCTGTATTGGCCAAAAATATAATCTATGTAAGCAAACTGAATGATGGAGGTATAAAAATAGTGTTCGAGAAAGATACTTGCAAGATGGTTTGGGGAGCATTGGTATTGATGCAGGGAGTTCGGATTGGAACTCTATACAAGCTGCAAGGTAGCACTGTTATTGATGGGTGCAACAGTTCTATGGTTCCTAAAAGTGGAGTATAAAATCTAGTGGTCTCTGGAGAAAAGACCATGCTATGGCATCAAAAACTTAGACATATTAGAGAGAAGGGCCTTTGAATTATTCCTGGTAAAGGTATGGTAGAACGTATGTATAATAGCTCTCTAGATTTTTATTTCTGTGAAAATTTTGTATATGGGAAGAAGAATCGGGTGAGTTTCCCTTGGTGGTAAGAGGGAGAAACAAATATTAGAGCTTGTGCATAGTGATGTGTTTGGACCTGTGTCGATTCCATCACTGAGTAAGTTTGTGTACTATGTATCATTTATAGATGACTTCTCAAGGAATACATGGCTATATTTCCTCAAAAAGAAATATGAAGTCTTTGACAACTTTAAAGAATTTAAGGCTCTGGTGGAAAACTAAATAGAGAAGAAGATAAAGGTGCTGAGGATAGATAATGGTGGAGAGTTTTGCAAGACAGAGTTTGAAGAGTTTTGTAAGAAGAGTGGTTAGCATGACAAAATACTACTCCATAAACACCTGAGAAAAATGGAGTTGCAGAAAGAATGAACATGACATTGATGGAAAGGACAAGAAGCAAGCTCAGTGGTGTTGGGTTAGGACAAGAATTCTAGGCAAAGGCGATGGAGACTGCATGTTATCTGGTCAATAGATCACCTGCATCAGCATTGGAGGATAAGACTCCAAAAGAGGCATGAACTGATAAGAAACCATCTCTATCACATCTGAGGGTATTTAGATGTGATGCATATGTACATTTTCCAAAGCAGAAAAGAACAAAGTTGGATGGTAAATCTAAAAACTGCATCTTTATTGGGTATAATGATGGTTTAAAAGGCTATAAGCTTTGGAGCCCAGTAACAAGGAAGGTTGTGTACAGCCGAGATGTGGTGTTTAGAGAGGGTAAAGATGTTATTAAACATTAAATCCTATCAAAGGAGCCTGAGAAGATAGAGTTTGAGCTAAAGGAGGACTAATCAAACTCTACAACAGAAGAGGAATCAAAAGATGAAGAGCCACAAAATCCGGTTGTGAGAAGATCAGTTCGAAAAAGAAGGCAACTAGAAAGGTATGGTCCATCTACTTTCTGTTCAAATTTTGCTTTATCTATTATTGACGATGATCTCAGAACTGTGAAGGAAGCAGTAGATGCAGAGGATGGAAAATTGTGGAAAGAGGCCATGGTTGATGAAATGGCATCTTTGCAAAAAAATGAGGCTTGGGATCTGGTGGAGTTGCCAGCTAGAAGGAAACCCATTGGAAGCAAATGGGTGTTCAAGAAGAAGATGAATGCAGAAGGAAAGGTGGATAAATACAAAGCTCGGTTGGTAGAAAAAGGTTATTCCCAAGTGTTGGGAATTGATTTTGGTGATATTTTTTCTTTTGTTGCCAAGGTAGCTTCTATTAGATTACTTTTATCTATTGTTGTTGCCTTTGATTTTGAGGTAGAACATATGGATGTGAAGAAAAAATTTCTTCACGGGGATATGGAAGAAGAGATCTACATGAAGCAACCTAAAGGCATTGTGGTGAAGGGTAAGAAAGAACTGGTATGCAAGTTAAAAAGTCTCTGTAGGGGTAAAAACAATCACCAAGGACGTGGTATCAAAAATTTGACACATTTATATGGGGAATTGGCTTCACTGGAAGCAAAGCGGATCACTATGTGTATTTTAAATTAATTGGTGACCATATTATTTATTTGGTCTTGTATGTGGATGATATGTTTCTGGTTGGAAATGACAAAGAAATTATCCAGGATTTGAAGACCCAATTGTCCTCCAAATTTTACATGAAAGATCTTGGTGCTGCAAACTATATTTTGGGCATTGAAATTAAAAGAGATTGGGAAAAGAAGAATATCTGGTTAAACCAGGGGAAGTATGTCGAGACAATATTACAAAGGTTTAATATGCAGGATAGTAAACCAGTGAAGGTTCCTGTTCCTGTAAGTGTAAATTATTTGTTGAACAGTGTCCCAAAGATACAAGAAGAGGAAGATGACATGTCTCGTGTTCCATATGCAAGTGCAGTCAATAGCCTGATGTATAAAATGGTCTGTACTAGACCGGACATTGCACATGAAATGGGAGTATTGAGAAAGTTTATGTCAAAACTAGGGAAGGAGCATTGGACAATAGTGAAGCGGGTTTTTAGGTATTTACGTGGCACTAATGATTATGTTTTGTGCTACCAAAGAAGACTAGGATTGGACAGAGTTTTGGATATCCGTGGCTTTGTTGATGCATACTGGGTTGGAGATCTGGATCAGAGAAGATATATAATTGGGTTTGTATTTAACCTATTTGGACGCGCAGTTAGTTGGATGGGTAAGAGACAATCTGTAGTGGCACTTTCAACTATAGAGGTAGAATACATAACAACCACTCATGCAAGAAAGGAAGCAGTTTGGTTGCAGATATTGTGTTCAAGTATGGGGTTAGTACAACGAGCTATAAGGATAGACTGTGATAGACAAAGTGAAATTTTCTTGGAAAATAATCCTGGTTATCATTCAAAGACAAAGCACATTGATGTTCAATATCACTTTGTAAGGGATATGGTAGAAGACAAAAATGTGTTGCTGGTAAAGGTGGACACTTTGAAGAACACTGCAAATGCATTGACAAAGTCCATGAACTCTGAGAAGCTCTCTTGGTGTAGAGAAACAATGGGCGTTGCAGGACTGGATAAATAACTAAGCTCTCTTGTGGCCCCCTGTGGAAAGAAAACAACAAGTGGGAGAATTTTGTCTTTGAGGTTTCTGCGAGTCTCATGATTATGTAGATTATCTTCCAGATACATCGCATTAGTTTTCTTTCTTATCGACGTTTCGAGCCAGCAATGGTGGTTCATCTTCAGCATGTTTATTGAAAGAATGGTCTCATTTTTCCATATATATATAGAGATGTATGAGATTTTTAGCCGACAGATATTAGGGTTTATTAAATTCTTTTTCAATTATTCTATTTGTTTTAATTTCATTGTTTTATTATATTTGATAATTATAATTTTGTGATATTTAGGGTTTAAAAATTATTATAT
>APFE031705672.1:3674-30524 GCA_000404065.3 Pinus taeda
AAAGAAGGTTATAGGTGACAAGCTCCCAGTTCAAACAATATTTCCAGAACTTGACGAGGAAGGAAAAATTATATTGGAACCGGAAGCAGTCACAGAAACAAGAACTCGATAGCTACAAAATCGATCAATTTTGGAGTATCTTATCAAGTGGAAGAACTTATCTGCTGAAGATTCCACATGGGAGGATGAGAATTTTATACATAAGCATCCAAAACTTCTCAAGCATTGAGGACAACACTTTTTTGAAGGAGAGGGGCATGTTGGATCCCTATAATACTAGTGATTACCCCATTACTCTTGTAGTTGTACCCCTTATTAATATTGTTGTGCCCCTATTATCCCCATATTGTTATTACTGTGCCCCATAGAATCCCTCTATTGTTATTTTTGTGGCTTTATATTATTATTGTTAGGTCGGCTGGGTTATATTGTGACTCCTTAGACTCCTATATATAGAAAGGAGGTTTTGTCATTTGAATCATCAAAGAATTGTTTATTTATGTAATGTAAAGGAGGTTGACCCCTCGAAGAGGCTGAATTCTAAGGTGTTGATCCATCTTTTCTATATTTTCTTGAGCTGGTTTCATAACGGTTGCCCCCTCGAAGAGGCAAGTGAATATTTCTTTCTGAATAATAAAATACTTACTGTTATTTCTCATTGTTCTATGTTCTGGGTATGTTTCTTCATATATTGGGTATTCTGACATCGTCTTGAAGGTTAATAGCATAACAATTGGTATCAGAGCGCTTTCCAGGGCCAGTGGGATCTCCAATTTTTAGCAAAATAGTTTTTGGCTAAAGATGTGTTTTGTCATCTTTAAACCACGAGATCTGTCATTGAGCATATAAACCTGTAGATTTGGGGAGGCATGCATGCAGGAAATACAAGAGGTGTTCACACTTGTTGGACTCCCTTGTAACCCCTGCAGGTACCCCTTCGAGTAGTAGCGCATTAGATAGAATCACACACGGACTGCCTTCCAAGTACCCTCTTGGTATATTGGAAGCCCCCTAGCTCCCTTGAAACCTCGCCATGGATAAATCGTTGGTCGTCTTGCTGCTAGAATACACCAAGAACAACACTTGGAGAGATTACTCGCGCGTACGATAGGGTAGTCAGGTTGTATGGCTAAGGGTACAGTTGATCCTCCTTGGTTAGTGCCCTGAAAAATTGGGTTGAGTACTACTGTCAAACCCTTATGTATATTGTGATCTGTAGCACCTGACACTCCTAGAGACCATAGTTCCCTTCTCTATCTCTGGATCACGCATAATCTTTGCTAGATCAAATCTCGCAAGTGGGGTTTTGTCACAACAGCAACAATCAGTTCTGTCATTCAGATCTATCAAATCAACCATTCAGATCTATTAGATCCATCAGATCTGTAGCAGCAATCACTTCCGTCGTTCAGATCTATTAGATCATCCATTCAGATCTCTCAGATCCATCAGATCTTCCATCCAAATCTGAGTAGTTGTGTGGGTTTGTATACCTGGGCGTGATTTTCACAGGACTTATTGGTGAGTAGTCTGAGACCCCCCAAAGTGCTTATTGGTGACTTAGCCAATGAGAATCAGGACAACGAGCTGAGTAAGGTGGCACCATTCACCTGTTAGTGCCAAAAAATTCGGGTGGTCCCAAATTTCAAGATTGGTGCATGGTACAAATTAGAACTCAAGCTATGGCGAATGAGAGAATGGACAACCTTGAATCAACATTGAAAGAGGTCGGGTCGCAGTTGCAGAACTTAAATGCAACACTCTCTAAGGGCAAGGTGGAGGCATGTGAGGAGGCATATATTGGCAATGAAAATAGTGAGGGTGGGTCTAGCCAGTCTCTTCACCTCTTTGGCACCCACCAAAAATCCCATCCGTGACCACCCAAGCTGGACATGTATAAATTTGATGGCTCTCACCCGGCCGCATGGATAGCGCAAATGGAGCAATATTTCACATTGAATTACATCCTGGATAATGTGACTCAACTTAGTGTGGGTATCATGTACTTGGAAAATGAAAGATGTCAATGGTGGCAATGGCATCAACGTTGCTAAGGAAGGCCCTTGACTTGGGAGACATTCAAAAAAGCTCTTATGGATCGCTCTGACCATGAATATAACTTTTTGGGTTGTCTCACTAAGCTCCGACAAATAGGAACGATGAATGAGTATATTGCCGCCTTTGAAGCCTTAGCTTTCTGCACTGGAGGTCTACACGATGAGTTCTACGTGGAATGTTTTGTCAGTGGTCTCAAAGAAGCCAAACAAGCCCACGTCCGACTGCACCACCCTAGCTCATGGCTGCATGCTTGCAGGATAGCTCGTGAAGTCGAACATGCGTTAGCAGCCCAGTCCAATCACCCAAATTTCATCGCCATGGGTCGCCCCCCACAGGCTCAAAGCACTAACCAAACACTCAAGGTTCAAAAGGTGTCACCAATAGAAATGGCAGAAAGAAGAAAGAAAGGATTATGTTACTACAATGATGAGAAATACTCCCACGGGCATAAATGCAAGGAGCCCAAATTCTTTCAAATTGATGCTACTGATCACAGTTCATCGAAGGAAGAACCACCACTTGAGGAACCAGAGGCAGAAGAAGAGGACAACCAGTAGGACAATGTACTTGAAGAACTAGTTATCTCACTGCATGCTTTGGTAGGGATTTCTTCGCCCCAAACTCTCAAAATCAGAGGTTTTATTAAGCATCGCCCAATAGTAGTCTTGATTGATAGTGGAAGTACACATAATTTTATCCATCAAAGAGTCGCAGAAGAAGTGCATTATTTTTTCCGACCAGTTTCTAACTTCCAAGTCCAAATTGTTGATGGGGGGACAATGAAATGTGAAGGCCGCTGTGAAAATGTCAAACTTCAAATGGGGGATTATTAGTTAAAGACCCACATGTTTGCCATACACATGGGAAGGTGCGACATTGTCCTCGATGCTAAATGGATTCACACACTTGGCCCAATCACAATGGATTTCCAGGAGTTATATATGAGCTTTAAGTAGAACAAACACTCACATACCCTCCGCGGACTCCAGGCGGGAGCTCCCTCTATCATCAACTCACATTGGATGGAAAAATTGTTAAAAAAGGGCCACCATGGAGTTATAGCTCAATTTAATGCCATCCAGGCCTTCGAACCCAATTCTCTTCATATTCATCCTGAGATGCAATGGATCTTAAACAACCATCTGCCAGTCTTTGACAAGCCTCATGAGATTCCACCCTCAAGAGGGGAACATGACCATAGCATTACTTTGATCCCAGGGGCCCAACCACCAAATGTGCGCCCATATAGATATCCGTTCACCCAAAAGAATGAAATAGAAAAATAATCAAGGAACTCTTAGAATCAGGCATCATTCGTCCCAGCATTAGTCCTTATTCATCGCTGGTGGTCATGGTGCTCAAGAAAGATGGGGAATGGCATATGTGTCCAGACTTCAAGGCCCTTAATAAGTTGAAAGTCAAAGATAAATTTCCCATCCCGGTTGTCGATGATTTGCTGGATGAACTAAATGGGGCTCAATTATTTACTAAGCTCGACCTTCGCTCAGGCTACCACAAAATTCACATGAAAGAAGTAGACATTCCAAAGACTACTTTCCGAACTCATGAAGGCCATTATGAGTTCCTGGTCATGCCATTCGGTCTTTGTAATGCCCAATCCACTTTTCAGAGCCTTATGAACCACCTGCTCAAACCATATCTCAGAAAATTTGTCCTTGTTTTCTTTGATGACATCCTCATCTACAGTCGCACCTGGGCCACACATCTTCAGCATCTAGATCTGCTCTTGCAACTGCTCTGCAAGCATAAATTATTTGTCAAGATGTCCAAGTGCTATTTTGTCATGGAAGAAGTTGAGTATTTGGGCCACATTATGGGGCGTGAAAGTGTCAGGGTGGACCCCAAAAAGATCCAGGCAATGCAGGATTGGCCTCAAACTAAGACCTTGAAGAGCCTGAGAGGATTTTTGGGTCTCACAGGCTACTATCACAAATTTTTCTGCAATTATGGTCACATTTCTAGGCTCCTCACTCAACTCCTCAAGAAAAATTCAATCCTCTGGAACGATGAAGCACAACAGGCCTTTACAGCTCTTAAACATGCCATGTGTTCCACTCTAGTATTAGCACTGTTAGCTTTGCTATCAGACAAAGATTTTCTAAGGTAAAAATAGGCTTGGTCATGTGTTATGCTCAGAAGGGAGCCCGAAGCAGTCTTGTTCCCATTTTCCTTCATTTCTCCTACACTCTTATAACTCCCGCTGCCCCTGTTTTCCTCTATTTTGCCTCTGAAACATTGTGTAAGCCCCTGTACCGTCTATTCCCTCAACATTAAAGTTTGAACCCATATGACTATATTCATGTGACCACGCACCATAACTTGTCGTTTTCCCGACACATCAATAAAAAGTGCATAATCAATCCCCACTGTCCGATCGTCTGTTGCATGATCCAACGACAGTCGCACCTCCCGCCACCAAAACCTGACCACGCATTAACTCGCGATTGCGGTGGTTTCGTGCCTATCCCTTCGTCCACGTGTCAACCTCCTATTGTGATCGCTTGGCTGTGTACATATACCACTCAGCTCTGGTAAGCGGTGCGGGGCATACCGCCCGCCACCAAAACCATCGTCCCCTCCGATTATCTCTCGTGCATCTTCCACTCCCGATCACCATCGGATCTGCCCGTACAAGATCTGATGGCCCCGTCTAGCCCGATCCCACATCTCCCGATTCCTCCTATCAAATGATTTTATCCGTCCGTCTATTTCATCCAACGGCTCACATTTGTTGTTCCCGCGTCCTCCCGATAGCTATTACAAAGCACTCTCTGTCGTCAATCCATACTATCCAATGGTGGATCTTCCTCCATGCTGCCTGTGTCCATAGCCATTCTATGCTCTTGAAGGACAAAGGTGGCCAGCTACCTGTACCCGGCACAATTATTCTCCAACAACCACATTCAAGAAGCAGACTGGCCAGGAGCGAGAAGGACGATCCTTGAGGAGTTAAATGCCTTCAGCAGTTATGGAAATTTATTCATACAACACTTCTCCTGCCCGAGAAGGAAAACAAAGTACCAGAGAAGATCAAATTCATTCATTGAAGCAGCAGATCGCAACAGAGACCCATATCATAGAATTAATGTGGTTGGTGGTTCATTATGACCCCTCCACGCATAGGATAGTAGATATTTTTGTAATCAACCTCTATATATATGAAAAACTCAGAATGTAATAGGGTTGATGGTTTTGGTTTTGACGTAAGGTTCAACTTATAGAGACTATAACTACTATGATACTTGCAGCGTCTGGTCTTCATTTTCAGCTAATACAAGCTTATTTTACTGTTAATTTCTCACTTTCAACTTCTTCTTTGTTCTAGGTTGTGCCTGTTATGCATTTATTCATGTGCTCTTGATATTTAGCATTAGAGGGGCTGTCATCCCACCTCTGTGTTAGAATCTAGTATGTATCATTGAATGTGTTATGCAGGTTTCTCTTTTCTTAGTGCTAGAGAGCTATCATCCTATTTTCAGACCATTGACTGGTTGCAGCTGGCCATCACATGGTCTTGTGCATCTGTTTGTGTAGTCAATAATCTCCATATTCACCTATTCCTTAAAATTTGAGTGATTGGTCGTCTAAAGCCTTGTAGTCTGGGGGTGTTCACCCATGTCTGGAGTTAAGCATAGTAGAAATGGTTATCTGGCTTGAATATGCATCATTCCTTCCATTCATCCATTTCCAAAAAACTGTTGAGTTTGTAATGTTCCTAAGCATCTCTGAGATACAACCTAGGAGAGTTTCTTGGGGTGATAACAAGCACTACCCGACTTCACCAAATCTTTGGTGATTGAATGTGATGCTTCGAGTACGGGTATTGGGGCGGTCTTAATGCAGGAAGGTTGACCCTTGGCCTTCACGAGCCAACATCTAAGTGGGAAGAATCTGGGACAATCTACCTATGAGAAGGAGATGATGGCCATATTACATGCAGTGGATACCTAGCGACCATACTTATTGGGGCGACGTTTCCAAATCCGCACCGACCATCAAAGCCTTAAATATTTTTTGGAACAACATCTATCCTCACCACAACAAAATAAATGGCTCGCCAAAATGCTGGGATATGATTATGAGATAATTTACAAGAAAGGGTGCGAAAATATTGTAGCAGATACGTTATCCCGCCAATTTGAGGAGGAAAGTACCCTGCTCGCAATTTCCCTTCCCATTCCAAAATGGACTAAAGAGGCTCGCAAGGAATGGTTTTCACATCCCTGGTTCTCCCAACTCATTAATCAATTGTAGGCGGATACAAATTCCGCAGCGGGCTACTCGTGGCAGGATGAGATTCTTCGCTACAAGGAAAGAGTCGTAATATCACCAACATCCACCCTCAAAAGGCACATTTTGGAGGAGTTTCACTCATCTCCCACTGCAAGACATTCAAGCTTTCAGAAGACGTATGATCGCACTCGAAGATCATTTTTTGGGACATGCATGAAAAAGGAAATTCTTACTTTTGTAGCTGAATGCGACATCTGTCAGCGCCACAAAGGAGAAACAATCAAATCCCCAGGCACATTACAACCATTTCCCATCCCTGCCTCAATCTGGATGGAGGTTTCTATGGATTTCATTACAGGTCTTCCAAAGTCAGGAAACAAGTCAGTCATCATGGTGGTTGTGGACAAAATTTCTAAGTATGCTCATTTTTGCGCTCTACCCCACCCTTTTACACCGACTTTGGTCGCTCAATCTTTCATGGATCAGATCTTCAAATTGCATGGCATGCCTACTTTCATTGTGTCTAATCGTGACCCGATCTTCACCAGTAACTTTTGGCAGGAACTCTTCCGCTACAAGGTACCCAACTACAACTCAGTACTTCCTATCATCCACAAACTGATGGTCAAACTGAAGCAGTCAACAAATGTCTAGAGACATACCTTAGGTGTTTCACTTCAAAAAAGCAACATCTCTGGGTACAGTGGTTACCTCTGAACGAATGGTGGTATAACACCAACTATCATGCCACCACCAAAATGACTCCATATGAAGCAATTTATGGTCAACTCCCTCCTTCCCCTACTTCTTATATTAAGGGATGCTTGAAGGTACAAGCAGTGGATCAACTCCTACATAACTGCACAACCATGCTGGCCCACCTTAGAGAGGATCTTCATCAAGCTCAAAACCGCATGAAACAACAAGTAGACCAACATCACTTAGAACGCCAATTTCAAGAAGGGGATCAGTTATTTTTGAGGCTGCAACCATATAAGCAAACATCACTCAAAGACAAGGGTTGTCAAAAACTATCTCCAAAATTCTACGAACTGTATCAAGTACTTCAGCGCATTGGAGAAGTTGCCTACAAGCTAGCTTTGCCACCCACTGCAAAAATCCATCTAGTCTTCCATGTCTCATGCTTCAAGAAAGTGATTGGGAACAATTGCAGAATTCAAACCAGTCTACCTAAACTAGATAAAGAAGGGTCAATCTAGCTCCAACCTAAATAGGTTCTTAACACACGAGAACGACACCTACGTGCCTGCATGATCAAAGAAGTCCTTGTCAAGTGGAAAGACACCTCTCTGGAAGATGCAACCTGGGAACCAACCACTATTCTTCAGCAGTTTCCGTAGCTTTAGCCTTGAGGACAAGGATATTCTTATGGGGGAGGGCATGTTAGGGTCCCACCCTAACCCCCTTATTTATGTAATAGGATCGAGTCATAGTTATAGAGTCAATAAAGCCCATATTAATAATTGTAAGTGGTTAACCCGCATTTAATTAAGGGACCACAATTAGTTGCAAATGGGCCATGGTATTAGATAGATGGTATAAGAACCATGGTATTGCCCCATGGTATTGCATGTATGAATCCTATATAAAGGATAGAGACTCCCCTGAAGGAGCATCATGTCTTATTTTGTAATTGAGCTCAACTCTATTGGAGGTTGCCCCCTCGAAGAGGCAAGTGAACATTGCTTTCTGAATAATAAAATACTTGCTATTATTTCTCATTGTTCAATGTTCTGGATATATTTCTTCGCATATTGGGTATTCTGGTATCGTCTTGCAGGTTAAGAGCATAACAGAAAGAGACATAACCATGTATAGTCATACTTCCAATGTAACTGTTCTCTCATTCTAATTCCTGTATGTATGTACAGGTCAAACATTAGTAACAAAAATACAAATATAAGTAAACTAAGAGAACTAATTCTGAATGCAAAATGTATAGTTATTGCTAATATATTTAAAGGAAAGAATTTATTTTCAATCACCTTCTCTTGAAATGTCATTTCCAATTCAATTTCAATTGGATCATAGAAATCTGGATGGATTTCCGTTAGTGATTGAGAGAAGTTCAAGAGAGGGGATAACATGTCAGATTATAGAAATGGAATTTTAGATAAACTGGCCAGCAAAAATTTGTCAGTGCTATATACATATGTTATTAACAATCTTCCATGATGGAAAACTTTCCAAATGTCTTTCAAATGTGTCAATGAAACATGGATGGAAATTTGTTAGAATTAATGGAAGAGTATCAATAGAATTAGGTTGTTGGTCATATTGTGGAAATGAACTCTCTTGTTGGCATTGCTTTTGAGAAGAAAGAAGAAATTGATAAGAAATGAACATCAATTGGAATTGGAAGAGAAATAGCTCTTGATGTTCACGATTATAATTTGAAACTTGATTTTCCCATGCAGGCAACACATCAATTGAGTGTTGAATGTTGAACTGCTCGATATGCCAACACAAAGTATCTAAACATTGAAAAATAAAGATAAAACACAAATATGAAAATAAACAAAATAACTGAAGGAACAACAATAAAATTAAATCATAATTTAGGTTATTGCTACAAATAATGTTACATCACATCTAGGATTGATTTTAAATGATTTCCTTTTCACAAGGTTTGGCCAGAATAATGCAATTAGAGTGATTGCCAATACCAACTTGCGAGTCAGAGAGAAGATCATGACTATGAATAGGAATGAGAGCTTGATCATTATAAGAATCATAAATTGGGATTGATTCTAGAATGCTGAAATCATGAAGATAATTTTTTGTTTGAGAATGAGAATTAGTTGGAATAAATTCTTATTTAGAGTGTTCTTCATTCCAATATGTGATTTGAATTTTCTCATGAGGATTCACTTGAGAAGAAGACAAATCAGTATCCTTAATGTCAAAATAATTATCATAAATGACTTCAGAGCATTCTCTAGGATTCCCTTGATTCTCATTCGATGTATCAAAACAATAAGAAATATGAAGCACATGTTCGTTAATGCCAAAAGAATGATCAATGATTAATTATCTATCTTGATAAAAAATAATTGGAAATTTATTTATGTCAACCTCTTTGTTTTCTGAAATAGTATTAATGTCGAAGAACAAAGTGGTGGCGGGGATTTGCAGAGCTAGGGTTTGCAACAAAAGTTAAGTGTTGGGCACCATCGAGGGGAGCAGGGGGGGAGTTCCACTCATTCCTACGGTCAGGCAGTCTCCAATCGAAGCAAGAAACCTTTGGAGGCTGAAACAGGTATTGTAGGAGGAGGGAATTAGAATAATAGAGGTACACAGTAATAGGAAAATGAGCGGGAAGAAGTTAGAAGAGAAAAAAGAACAAAAGGAGGAAACCAAAAAGCAGACACCAGAAATCTAACTGGACCGTGTAAGCCTAGGACTACTATCACACCCAAGGTGGTGTTAAGTGATCCAGCGTTGCAGGTGCATACAGAACACATGGCCACTTACGCAGTTATTTGTAAATTTATGGGGTTATGGCCAACGGAGAAAGCTTTACAGGCTTGGATAAGGAATCACTGGAAATATAAAGGGGATATAGACCTACACCTAGGTTCAAAGGGTTTCTTCACTAACATTTAGGATAAAGACAGGGTGTTTGAAGGAGGGTCCTACTTCTATGCTGCGACAGGCCTCTATATGCGGCCTTGGGTGATGAATTTTGTCCCGGAGCGTGAGAATTCCACCTTGGTCCCGGTTTGGGTAAGGCTCTACTCCTTACCATTGGATTATTGGTAGCTAGAATCATTAACAACAATAGTAAACAAACTAGGTCACTTTGTAAAAATATTAGAGGCCACTAGGTGGGGAAAGTATACATCCTTTGCCCACATTTGCGTAGAGATGGATCTCTCGAGAGCTCTATCGGATAAAGTAATCCTGGAAGTTTTTGATGAAGAATGGGTACAAACAGTGGATTATGAGCATGTTCCTTTCAGATGCCGCAAATGCCATGAACATGGGAATCTATTCAGGGACTGCCCCTTAAACAAAACAGAGAGAAAAACTAAAGCCACCTTAGGGAAATAAATTGATGGCTTTAACAAAGTGGGAAACAGAGGTAAAGGAGGGAAAAAGTATCCAAAAAAATCAATGAGGGAAAGTAGACAAATCATAATAGATACAAGGTACTAGAAGAATAAAAGGAACCAGATAATGCAGATCCAGCTCTGGAGGGTAGCCCTGGGGAGAAGGAAAAGGAAGAAAGCATGGAGGATACACAAGACAATAACCAGCAAAAGGAGGATCTGTTGAATACCATGGACCTTGATAGGGACCAAGAGATGACCCCGAGCAAGGTAGAAATAGAGGATCATGAATTGTAGGATATTCTTGATAGGGAGCATCTAGATCTGGAAAAATTCCTAGAGCAAAGAAACACCAAAGGAATAGATTCACTACCATAAGAGGAGTTCAATAGAGTTCAAAAGTTGTTTCTGTGGAGAAATCAGGCAAAAGGGTCGAGAGTCAAAAGAAACCATGATAATCAAGATAACGAAAGGGTGAAACTCTGAAGGCAACATCAGGACCAGCCCCTCGGAACCTAAGCAGGAAAAGGGGTAGGAAAAAACAGAATGAGTTGTTGATTGAATGTGGAAAACTGATGATAGATTTAGGTAAGATGAAAGACCTTACTATTACTCATTTGCAAATCTGTCTTAATGAAGCTCACAACATGGAATATTAGGGGTCTAGGAATTAAAAGGAAACAAAGGAATCTTAGCAACAGAATGAAAGAGGAAAAACCAGATATGATTTTCATCCAGGAAACTAAATGTTCGGTAGAAAAAATAAGGGAAATAAATAGAAAATGGCTAATTAGGTATGAATATCTAGAAGTAAAAGCAAACAAAACATATGGGGGTATTTTCACGCTTTGGAACCCACAGAAACTAGGTATCCTGGATGCTGAGGCATCTAGGAACTACTTATCAATGGTTATTCAACCTTTGTGGAACAAGGAAGTCTATTTAATCACAAATTTTTATGACCCTCAGAAGCCTGAAGACAAGCTTAGAATGCTTAATTCACTGGAGGATTTAAGAGATAGACATTCTGGTGTCCCATGGATTTTGGGTGGGGGCTTTAACATGATCAGGTCCCTATCGAAAAAAAGGTGGAACCAGATTATTTGGAAGAGAGTCCATAGCATTTCAGAATTTTATAAACAATATGACGTTAGTAGATACAGAGACAGTAATGGAATCTTTACCTGGAATAACAAAAGGGGAGGAGAGTCTCAGGTGGCATCAAAGCTTGACAAATTCTTTCTCTCTGAGGACCTTATTCACATTGGCTTGGAAATGTCAGTGATGATACTCCTTTTTGGTGGTTCGGATCATTGGCCTGTACAACTTGAAGCGACCTTTATAGGTACTCCAAGAAATAGAGCTTTCAAGTTTGAAAATATCTGGCTCACCCATCTGGATTTTAGCAGCAATATAGAAAAATGGTGGAAAGAGGATATACAAGTTCAGGGTACGAAAATGTTCCTCTTTCATAAAGTATTGAAACATGTCAAAATCAAGCTTAAAGATTGGAATTAGAATGAGTTTTGGCAACATTTTTGAAGCCAATAAAGTATTTGAAAGGGAGCTACAGGAAATTAATTAGATCCTCATCACGGATGGCTTCAACAAAGGAAGAAAGGAACAAGCCAACAACCATCAACAGGAATGGGAGGAATTATGCAAACAGGAGGAGATATTATGGAAACAAAAATCAAGAGTACAATGGTTAAAAGAGGGGTAAAGGAACACTAGGTTTTTTCAAAAATCAACCATGGAGCATAGGTCCCATAACAGGATCTCAAAAATCAAGGATTCACATGGAAATCAACTCAATACCCATAGAGATATAGAAGCTACGCTAGTTCAAAATTTCCAAGCAATAACAGAGGAACCTCTCTTAGACAGATCACAATTCATCAATGACTTCACTAAGCACATTCCTAAGCTTGTGACAAGAAATGATAACTATAATCTAAACAGGCCTGTGAATGAATAGGAGGTCAGTGAAGTCATCAAAGATATGCAAAATCAAAAGGCGCCATGTCTGGATGTTTTCAATGCTGAGTTCTTTAAAGCATGTTGGGGCATAGTCAAGCAGGACATACTTGATGTGGTGGAGGAATCCAGGAAAAATAGAACTATTTTGAAGGTGCTCAACACATCTTTCTTATCCTTAATTTCAAAATAGGATAATTCTATGACACCAGACAGATTCAGACCAATAGCATTATGCAATGTGGTGTATAAAATTATCTCCAAAATAGTAGCCAATAAGCTTAAACCCCTTCTACCAACCCTTGTTTCTAAGGAGCAAACTGGGTATGTGGAAGGCAGACAAATTCTCAACAATATCATTCAAGCTCATGAGGTGGTTCACTCTCTTACAAGCAATAGGCAGGCAAGAATGATTATGCAACTTGACCTAGAAAAAGCTTATGATAAGCTAAATTGGGCCTACATAAGGAAAGTTCTTTTAGCTTATGGTTTTGACCATAATTGGGTAAGATGGGTAATGGCCCTTGCTACTACCTCTAGTTTTTCAATCCTATTAAATGGATCACCATCCAAGACCTTTAATCCCTCGAGAGGTCTTAGGCAAGGAGATCCCCTCTCTCCCTTCCTCTTCATGCTCATGATGGAAGGACTAGGCCTAGCCATCAAGGTGGCCAAAGCAAAAGGCAAAATCCAGGGTCTCAGATTAACTGAGAATGGTAATGCTTTAACCCATCAACAATTTGTGGATGACACTATGCTACAGGGCATACCTACAATCAAGGATGCTCTAGCCTACAAACAAATCCCGAAAGACTTTGAAATGGCAACAGGCATAGAGGTAAGCCTCTCCAAATCAAAGATTTTCTTTTTCAACACTAATATTGTAATTGAAATAAATATATCTAGAACTCTAGGCTTTCAAAGAGAAATGTTATCCTTCAAATATTTGGGAGTACCACTAATAGACAAACCTCTGAGCAAGACAATCTGGGAGCCTGTGATTAATAATTTACATGGCAAAACTCAAAAATGGACAAGTAGGTCTTTGAACTTAGCAGGAAGGCTAGTGCTCAGAAAAGCTGTCCTTCAAACTGTCCCCATCTTTATGTTTTTAGCCCTTCTAGCTCCTAAAGGAGTCTTGCAACTTTTCAGAAATATCCAATGAGATTTTCTTTGGGGTAAAGGTGAAGAGAAGAAAAAATGGGCCTTGGTAGCCTGGGAAAAGATATGCAAACCTAAGACACATGGAGGTTTGGGACTGGATGATCCTGAGGTACTAAACAAAGTTTTGGGGGAAAAATTATGGTGGATATGGCTAAAAGACTCAGTGTCCCCTTGGGCACAAATTTGGAAGCATAAATATGCAAACAATTGGCAAGACAAGGATCACATTAGAATGTCTGGGATTATCAAAGGCTCCCACATCTGGAATAAAGATTGGGAGAATAGGAACATTGTTCAGAAACATAGTTTCTGGGAAATTAGAGATGGAAACCTGGCCCGGTTTTGGGAAGATAAGTGGCAACAAGAACCTAAGCTATTAAAATAAGAATTTTCACATCTCAAGAATTATACAGAAAACAAAGGGTTACTCAAAGTAAATGATTTTTGGGATCAGGCAAAAAACGGAGGAAAATGGAGGATATGGAAGAAATTGGTTTATAGGGATACCTCCCCCTTGAAGGCACAAGCAGAAGCTCTAACAGACATCCTAGAACAAAGGAAAATCTTGGTATCAACAGATTCTGACTAGCTGAGATGGGGTCATAACAATGAAGGCAGCTTTAACCTTAAAGAAGCTAAATGTATAGCCCTTGGACTTGACTTCACAATCCCTGATCAGGTTTGGAAGGACCTATGGTAGAACCAAGGCTGGATGAAGATCAAACTGTTCATGTGGCTAGTGCAGGGTAAGAAAATTCTCACCTGGGACAACCTATGGAAAAGATGAGTTTCTGGTCCTTCCAAGTGCTAGCTATGTGAATCACAAGAAGAAACCATGGAGCATCTTTTCAACCTTTGTCCATTTACTTCCACATTATGGAATGGGATTGCTTCAATATTTAGACAAATAGAAAAGGACATGGGTAGCATAACCAACACCTAAAGAAATGGAGGAAAAGTTCTCTGATTATGATACAGTCAACAAAGCATGGGCTTTATCTCTAGGCTTCCTTATTTGGGATGTTTGGAAAGAATGCAACAATAGAATTTTCAATAACAGGAAAGGTTCTTCCCAGTGCATCATGGAACTAATTTTAAATTAGATCAAGGAGATGATAGGAACCCTCATCAAAAATCCCCCTGAGAATAACCCTTTAGATATTGATGTTCAGATATTACTAAAGTTGGGTCTACAAGGGCTTATTCCTCAGGGAAATATCAAAAAGTCAAATCAAATTTCTCCTGAAAAAGACTTCTAGTATCCTCCCCCTCAAGGTTTTAGGAAATGAAACATTGATTAGGCCTCAAAAGAAAACCCGGGCATGGCTGGTTATGGTGGAGTGATAAGGGACGAGAAGGGATGTATAGAAATCATTTTCCATATTAATTTGGGGAAAGCCACTAACAATATGGTGGAGCTCATGGCCCTTGAGAATTGCTTAGAAATACTAAGAGACTCAAATCTTCATAACATTATAATAGAGGTGGACTCTGAGTTGGTTATCAAATCAGTCAAGAAAATCAGCTATGGCTCTAATCTGGAAAAGGTTTCGAGTCATTGGAGGCTTCTTCAAGTTTATCATAGGATCCAATCCCATCTGCAAAACATGAGAACCCTAAGATTCATGCATGTGCACCGGAAAACCAATAAATTAGTGGTCATTTTAGCTAATGAAGGAGCACTCTGTGCGAAAAACAATAATAAATATAATTGGATAGAGGTCCCCCAGGGCATATTGAAGGATGTGTGTCTCAGACAGGCGAATGAGGACCATGAGCTCTATCAAAACAAGGGATCCTGACAGGTTGTAGATTCGGGGAAAGAGTGGATGTCAGTCAACATGACGAAATAGACCAGGGATTCAAATGTAAAGAATATTCTTTCCTTTGACTAGAATTGTAGCACGGAACTCCACAAACGTAGAACTCTCGGACGAGTGGGGACTGATAGCACTAGGATTGCAGGGAGCTTGGGCAAAGAGCGAGCAGTCTAGAAAAATAGCAACATTCTTATCAATGCTAAGTGGCAATTTACTCAAGGGGGTCTTGCAGTTGGTTGGTTGGTTGGGGGTAAAGAAAACCGCGGTAAAAAGAGTGTGGCTACAATCAAAGTGGTTTTCGGGAGCCCTCAAAGCCCAAAGCAGTTTTACAGGATTGCGCCTGATGCCACTAATTGATCAACACGTGGCTCATGAAGGAGAGAGAATACCACCTTTATCGGGGGGTAAGCCTCATTCTTCTTTTCCGCCCAATATTCTTTATAGCCGTTAGATATAATAGAAGCAGAACAATGGCTATCTTTGTGCAAGTTTGGCAGATCCGGGTTATCTTCCTTGCTAGTTTCTCCTTAAGGATGGGTTCGGAGAAGCTTGTGCGGATTACTTGCTCGATGGTTATCTGCTGGCGAACTTGATTTTTTGTTAATACGGTCTTTATTTCTTCGACAGGTCCACTTTTTTTCTTTTCGAGGTCTCTTGTCTCCTTTCCGTCTTTTTTTCCTCTTCCTTTTGAGCTTGGATGTTGGTTTGAAATGTTTAGGCGGTGTTGTGTTGGGTGGGCTCAGAACCCATTACTCAGGGTGATAGTTGCTCTATGGCACTCTTCTCCTCTGACTTTGATGTATTTTATGTAGCCTATTTTTAGCTTTAAATGAATAGAAGGATCGACTCTTGCTTTAGAAAAAAAAGAAATAGGATTAATGTCGAGAGGGGATAAATTGCTATCAACAAAAATATCAGGATAAAGGAAAAAAATGTGAATCTGAGGAAATGAATCTAAAATTCTCTATGTTTGCATATTTGTGTGCATTTCTTTGTTGCAAATTTCAAATTTAAGATCATTTAATTGACTAATTGTGCTTTCTTGAATAATGTTATATAGCTTCCCTATATTTGGCATTTGCTCATTGTGAAATAATTCAGAAATTTGTACAACAAATTGCACATTATTGGAAATTTTAATTGCTTCTTGTACTTGCTGATTTTTTATCTGTTTTCCTGAATTTAATGCATAGTAATTTACAGATTTCAAGATATCATTTTCTCCAAGATTGTTGCTGATATCTTCTTGCATTTGAATAGTAAAATTTTCCAAGATTTGTGATTGAGATTCATCGACATGTGAAGGTGCATCCTGATCATTATCAATACTGTAGGAAGTGTGTACTAAATGAAGAAATTGATCGTACATAATAGAGGCCACTTCATAATCATTTTTTTGCACCTCCATATCGGAATTCACAATTATGTTAATAAAATTGGAAGGAGACTGAGCAAAGCTTGAAATAATTTCCCATGGATTATGAATGGAAGGAAGAGAAAAAATATGTTGAAACCAATCTAATAATTCCTCGTTCAAAGGTTTATCTTCAATTATAAATTTCAAACAATTTAAATGAAAACTGATGGTAAAATCAATCAAAGACTCATTTTCAAACCTTCATAGATCTTCAATTTCGTCACATACATGTTCATAGTCATATTCGTCAAATTTACAAAGGAATATTGTAATAAACTGATCCCAGTCATGAATTGAGGCAAATGGAAGTGATTGACACCAACTTCTGGCTTTTGTTGCGAATGTAAGAGTAAAAATATTACATAAAATACCTTCATCAATTCCTTGAAAATCAAAATTTGAGTTTTTTTTAATAAATTGAAAGGCATGATCAAAAGCAAAAGAATTCCTCTTACCATTAAACTTTACCTGATACAAGAGTCTTACCACTTCTGGTGGAGTATTGGCAGATGCACGTGGATAAATACAACTCCAAATTGGAAGTTTAAGAGGAGCCATTGTAATAAAAATAAAATGTTAGAATACAAAGACTTCAAAGGACAACAAGTTTCAAGCCCTCCTTCTAGCACCAAAAATGTTGAAGGCTCGAAATTCTCTACCTACAACACTATAAGGGAGACCACCTGGTCTAGACCTTAAAGTAGCTCATTTTCTGGTTGGAATGGTGGTTCCAAATGGTTTAATTATGTCTAGTTACCTTTTCCCTATTGCTAGCGGTTTAAGATGTGTCTTTAGTTACCAATAGGTAAGGACATCATATCGTTTCTTCTTACTGATCAGGAAAGAGAATGACCCTTAAGTTATTTTGATGGCACAACCAAACTACTCTAAAGTTTTTCCTTTTAAAAATAGGACTTATAGAATGCGAAAGGTATGATAACACATGGAAAATATATTTTAAGATGCAATTAATCTAACTTATCTCGATTGAAGGAAAGAGAGATCCTTCTGTCAATCGAGAGTCAATTAACTTAACATGGAAAAGAAGCTTTAAATAATTGGAATTAAGATGAAGGAATTAGATCAAGGAGATAGCTCACAAGATCTTATTCCTTGTTAACAAAAATACTAACAATAAATCACTTAGTAAATAGTTACATAAGTGCCTATTGAAAATATATCAAATTCCCTATTTATCATATGAATAAGAACTAAAAAGATTCATGATGAATTATTGAATTAGTTCAAATAAGACATCATGTATGCAAGCAAACAATTATTATCCCAATTCGTAAGATAGTTTTCCGATATAAGATTATAATTGTTTGTTCCTATGTATGTTTCAATTTTTAAATTACATTTAAGATCAAGTCTATAGAATAGTCTAATCATACTTTTAAATGAATTAATAATTAAAACTCAGTAATAGTGCATGAAGCCAACAATTAATTCATACATTTGTAAATGTAAATTAAAAATTTGAGAAAGAATTTGCATCCATGAATTCAGAAAACAATAGTGCTATATGAAAATAAGTGAAGCAAATATTTATTAATAGAAGAAAATTGAATTACAAAACCTCACTGTATGGCAATAGTGCATAATCCTATAGGCTTGCAATCGATCTTTGATTGCATAAATGGCCTCCCCCTTACAACAATAATACATAATAAAAAGAGTTTCTCCATAAACAGATGAAAACACAAAAATATCAAGCCTTCTTCCCCCAAGATTCCTCTCACCTACAACTCTAAATCCTCATTACAATAGTGTTTTTAGGAATTCGAGAATTGCAGAGTAGGTAAGCCCCTTTAATACATTCTACAATCTGTGACTAATAATTCTTTTTAAATAATTCTCAATAAGGAGGTTGTTGAAGAATAAATATGCTCCATAAATTTTCATTGGGACAAAATATCCTTCGTCCCTTGCTAGAGCATTCTCACTGAGATTTTCTTCTTCTCATCTCTTCAATTGTTTCCCCACAAAAAACAAATCCAAATTAAATTAAAATACAAAATCAAATCAAAATATCAAATCTGGCATAAAATATCTTCAACCAAACTTAATTAAATAATTAAATGAAAAGGAAATATGAGTTTTCTATTGATGCATGTGATGATATAATTGGTGAAGGAGAACTTAGATGAATGAATCTGCACTTAGAAGAAGTTGTGGGAAAATGAAAATTTAGAAAATAAAACTCAAAAAATTGATTTTGTTTAAAACATTATGAACTTGATCTTATGCTAAATTTTAGATCCATTAAGTGATCAAATATGGTTTTTCAACCACTTCAAAAAAAATCTCCATGATTTTATCTATCCAAGGAGCTACCGTGGGCCTCATTTGGCCAAGTAAAACTCAACTTATGAGCTTCCAAAGTTGGTGAATTAAAAGTATAAGAATTCTAGAAATTTTGTTGCATAGGCTAAAAATGGAATTTTTAAATTAAATTCTATTCCTAAATTAAATTGTAATTATTAATTAATTAATATTAATTAATTATAATTACAAACTAAATTAATTAATTAAAGATTAATTATTAATAGAATTAAAATAAAAATAATAAATAATAATTAATTCCAAATATTATTCTATAATGATTATTAATTTTAAATTTAAATTATAATAAAATATTATAATTAAAATATAATTATTATAATATTAATATAATGTTTTGATTTTACATTAAAAAAAAAACCAATATAAAGAATTTCAATATGAAACGTATGAATTAAACTTTAAAAATAAACGTATGAATTAAACGTATGAGTGGTAATGGAGGTGAGGAGATGTGACTTATGGATGGATAAGGAGTGTGAGGTGAGAATGGCAGGGAGAAGTTCAAGAGTTATAAGGAGGATTGACCGAAAACTTTATGTTAAACAAAAAGAACTAGTTGCATAAAAACCAAATCACATATTGTGAAATTTTAAAGGAGTGCATGAATTTTTTTGCGATGTGCAATATCACAATATTGCATTACAATTTTGATTGCATCACATTTTTTTATCACATTTTAAATTGAGATTTTGGAAGGAAAGAGGTGATGTGAAGTGGGGTTCACGTGGAATTAAAAATTCTACAAAATGAACTATAACCATTTTGCAATTTTAAGATTTCAGGTTTGGTTACTTGTTTTAAAATAAGAAATTGGAATAAATTGTCGAGATCCTGAAAACAATTTTTTTAACTGTTCTACAATCTCTGGGTCATTTTATAGGACCGTCAGTGAAAAGTGAACAATGAAAAATTAGTAAAAAATTACTAAGGGTTAGTATTTACAATGAATGACTATTTTAGTTGCAAAAGTTAAAATATTATACATTTCATACTTAATTTCACCCGAGGCGACAAAATGATCAAACTTCAAAGGAGTATCATTTGCAAACCGGATAACCGACTAAGGTGAAATAAGTATTAATGGAAAGCTAGTGAAAATTAAAATTCAATGAAACAATCAAAATATAATTTCGACGACCACTATTCACGGTATTACAGGTCGAATACGAATAGATTTTTACTACGAAGAGGAGCGAGAGAATGGCAGCGACAAGGGTTTTTTGCAGGTCCAGCTTTTCTCAGTTCGACGCAGCCTGGGATCGCTGCATCTCCGCGGCGCCTCCCCTCCATGGTCCTGACCTTGTGGTTGGTTGGCTCATTCTATGTTTGCTGCGCAGTCATTCTTTCCAGCAGAGCTCTGTCGGCGAAGGGGCTGTCCACAGCACCGACATCCTCCTTATGCTCGACTTCTCCCACAATGGCTCTCGCCAGGATCCCAGCGGGGGTTTGAGCGTCGCCTTGTTCGGAAATAGCTACCTGTTAGTGGCTCAGACAGAGTCCCCTCAGCCTGAGGGCTTATTTTCTTTTTCATTAATAAGGTTTTTCCCCTGTTTGGTCCCTTTTCCCCCGAACCTTTTGAGGGCAGGCAGCTGGGCTACTCTGTATGTCCCTTTTCCCTCGTCTCGGTTCCTTTCCGAGTATCCCTCAAGGAGTGGAAGCCTGATAATGCTTCCAGAAAATCTGAGTCTCAGAATACCTGAAATAAGCTTGCGCAAGGAGGATGCATGGCAAATGTTTGACGAAACACAACAAAGAGACTCGCCTCAATCTTGCAGAGAACGACAGATTCAGAAGCACTCCGAGTCCCTCCAGATCTTCATCACGCTCCTCTCAGGCAAAACTCTGCTCCAATGGGTGAGCTCTTCAGATTTAGTGCATGACCTCAAACTTAAACTGGATCTCAGGGTGGGGATTCCTGCAGCTTCTCAAAGGCTCCTCTTCAAAGGTAAACAGCTTGAAGACCTCTTTCCCCTTTCATTTTACAATATTCAAAAAAATGCTGCCATCATTCTTTCCCTTCGTTTAAGAGGGGGGGCGGCTGGACAGTCATCTTTAGCAGCAGCATTCTCTTACAGAGATGCTGTCCATGCCCAGAAACCCAAGAATGTAGCTCCACCAGTCCAAGGTCCAAAACCTTTTTTGGTGGACAAGATGGAAGAAACCCCCTCCATTGAAATAATACATCCCACAATGGATAGGCAGTTTCAACTGTTTGCCGAAAAGGGCATCATTTGCAGGTTCAACGGTCTATGGCCACGGAAAACAGACCTCTACAAATGGGTTCACTCCAACTGGACCAACAACTGCAAGGTTCTTCTCTGTTCTAAAGGCTTCTTCATTGTGATTTTTGTTGACAGTGAGGATTATCAAAAAGCATTAACTGAGGGACCTTGGTTTTGGGACTCAGTGGGTCTTTTTTTAACCCCTTGGTTCCTAGATTTTGATCCCTCCACAGCTATCATTACCAAACTCCCCATCTGGGTCAGACTTCACAACCTCCCAGCTCCTTTATGGCACTTCACTGTGTTTGAAGGAATTGGTAACACGCTAGGCCGCCATCTAGCCACAGACACCTCCAGAGGGGAAAAAGGCATCTACACCTTTGTAAGAATCTGCGCAGAAATAGACATGAGCAAAGGATTACCAGATCAGATCGTTCTCAAGACTGGAGACTTCCATTGGACTCAGCCCCTAGATTACGAGAACACAGCGTTCCGCTGCAGAAACTGCCATCTTACAGGGCACCTTCACAGATCGTGTCCAGCGATTCCAGCCCAAAAGAAGAAGGCTGCTCCCAAGCCGAAATCTAAAAGCTGGAAGCCTTGTGACCCGCCCCCCATGGATGACTTCAGTTCCAGCTCTGATGAAGAGGAAGAAAACGAGGACGGGATGGAGGATTCGCCCGCACAGGACCCACCCCCATCAGGTCCTGTGGAGTCATCGGTCCCTCCTCCCTCGCAGAAACGAACTCATGAGACATCTCCTTTAGATTCGGACAAGGAGATCTCTCCGTCAGCACAGCTCAGTGTGCAAGTCTTTCCATCCAAGCCGGATCATCTTGGATGGGTCAAAGTTGGTAAGAAGAAAGGAAAAAAGGACCGAACTGAGGTTCCTACCCATGTTGGGTAGAACCCCTTCTCGGGCTCTAGTCTCTTAGTTAGCTTGTTTGTCTCTTGGTCAGCGATGCTCTTTTCATGCCTACTCTTCTAGGCCGAGGTGGATAGTTCATCCTTGTCGGCTGCCCGCTTTCTTAGGGGCTCTGTAGGAATTCTTTTGGTCTAGTTGTCATGTTCTCCGCAGTGCTTCGGGCTTCAAACTGCCCGGGCAATCCCTTGTACAATATGTTTGTTTTCTTAATACAAATGCTTACTTACAAATAAAATAAAATATAAATTCGACGAAAAAAAAATTCCAAACTTGTAAGATAATTAATTTAAATGAAAATCATAAAATGGGTTTTGAGCAAAGTTAATGGAAAGGGTCCCCATTATTTGAAGTAACTAAGTAAAAAATGAGCGGTGTTGGATTTTTCCTACAACATGTCCATATATCCCTCAACCCCAAGATCCCTCTATCTCAATTCCTCACCCTAGGAGCTCAAACAAGGGAGAGCAATTGACTCACTATCCTCAATCAACGAAACCCATTATTAGGAGGAGTCAAATCCATTAGTCCAAGCTGCTCTCTAAATACCAAGAACTTCCCTTCTGGTAAAGCCTTGGTGAGAATATATGTAATCTTCTCATATGTCGATATGTGATGGAGATGAACAACTCCTCTTTGCACCATGTATTGAATGAAGTGATATTGAATCTCTAGGTGCTTGGACTTGTCATGAAATACGAGATTCTCTGCCAACCGGATGCCACTCTTGTTTTCTTTTTCTGAATTCAGGCTTCTGTGATCCATAATGAATTAAGAATTTTTTTTTGGTAGAAATCACATAGGATAAATTTTGCTAACGTGTTTGAAACCATCTAGTGTGGTTCATCGTCAGGACAAGATGAAGAGGAAGATCATGACATAAGTTAAATTGAGAGCAATGTAGATCTTAATATTGTGAAGATCCTAAGGAAGCATAAGGTTCCTTCAACCTTTATGCCTTTAAATACCATCCAGAGTTCCCTAAGATCTGTCAAAGACCCGATGGACCCTAAAAATATGAAAGTTGTTTATGTTATCCCTTGCTCTTGTGGGACTCCTTACATAGGTAAGATCGGTCTCAATTAATCAAAGGATTCATGAGCACGCCGCTGACAACAAGCATGGTAGGACCCGCTCCTCTTCTTTGGAAGAACATGTAGATACATATAAGCATCACATCTGCATTGAGGATGCCAAAATCATTGCCAGGATTAGTCATTTCCATCATTGAAAATTCAGGGAGGCCCTAAAAATCGAAAAAACGCCCAATACTTTGAATAGAGATGATGGTTGAAATATCAACAGAAGTTGGGTCCCATTCTTGTCTTCTTAATTTTTATTTTTATTTTTAAATTTTATTTATTTTCTGTGTCTGTTTCTTCTTTATATCATTTGTTTTTACTTGTTTTCCAAAGGTTTCCGTTAATAAGTTTTTTGATTGGTTTTTCATTAAGGTTTTATCATCTTGATCATTCTTATCTCCGATAAGTATTTTTATCATCTTGATCTTTCTTAGCTCCTTTAAGCATGTATTTTATGTTAGACTTTGTTTATTTTATTAATTCCTTGAATTACCTGTAGGGCCTTGGCCCCTTATTTTATAGTTGACCTTGATTCATTAGTCTTTCTTTGCTTATTTTTAGTTTCAATTTTATTTATTTAGATTATATGAATACTTTTTTTATTATGGCATTGTTTCTCAGTAAATTATTTTTATTTATTAATAGGGTCTTGACTCATTTTGTTATTTTTTTACTTCACTCCATGTTTGAAGTTTGAATTTGAAAGTTTTATTTTTTTTCCTATATATATAACCTATTACGAGATTAATTGGATCTTATATATATAATATATATAATAATATATATATATATATATATATATATAATATATATATATATATATTTGTATATATATATATATCTTATAGCCATTAACTGAACCAAGCATCTCTACATTTCTCTCTATTTAAACTTGTGCCATGATCTGCCTCTTCATCTTGTCCTGATGATGAACCACACTGGATGGTTCGAAACACGTCAATAAAAATTCTCCTATGTGATTTCGACCAAATTTTTTTTCTTAACCCCACTCTTGTTGTAGCAATATATCAGTATAGTGTCTAATACCTACTCAAATAGATCTCTCAACAAAATGGCTTCGCAGCTAGCCATGCTAGGGGAAATATATCATGTCCCAGTGGTAATCAATGCTACGAACTTCTTATTCCTACTCATCCAAGGTATCATGGCAGATCCAAGACTAAAATAACATCCAAATGTACTTTTCATGTCAATAACGTTTCTTGCCCAATCAACATCAGTGTATCCATGAAGTCAAACATCTGTGGTAGAATATCTTAGATCATGTGTGATCGTCCGATGCAAATGTATCAAAATATGTTTGGCAGTGGTCCAATGTACATGGAGAGGCTCGGTCATGAAACTCAACATGTTCACCTCATAGAATATGTATGACTGGTGTTCACAAGGAATATCAGAGCCCTAATCAAGTGTCTATACTTGGATGGAATCACCAAATTGGGTCCTGCAACTTCTCTACATAACTTCTTGAAGCTCATTTCCATCGGTGTGGCCACATAATTGTATTATGTAATTCCAAATCTCTCTAATAGATTTACAACATATTTTCCATCCTTGACTTGTGGCAAGGGAAACTATTGAATGAATGGTTATATATCGAGCTATGGGTGTAAATATATCATCATAATTGATCCAATATATTTTAAGTATAGATGTATCATAATTACATGAAACAAATCTTATTAACCATGGAATTTAAAAGCACATAAAATAATGTGGAAATAACAAGATAATCATGAAACCATGACACAAAGATTTGATTATGGAGTTCATCCAATTTGGACTATTTCTCCAAGCCCTGCTCAATAGTGGGGAGGCCTTCTTTCATTAAGTGGCATAAAAAAAGATAATGTACTAGCAACATTCATTTACAATCCTTACCCCTCCAAGCTGGAAGATGGACGAAGAATGGAGAGTCTAGCTTTAGAAAGAGACAATACCACTAAAATCCTGGCAAAAAATTGTGCAGAATTTCCTATCCGAACACCCAATTCGGAGAAATGAAGCTTCTGCACCCTCTCAAAACCTCCCTACTGCTCAAGGTGAGGTTTTGGCCTGCTGCCAGGTCGAGTTACTATTGCACGCAATGCATGTTGGCATTATGGTTCTGGTATGTTTATATGTTTCAGATGTTGTACATGATGGCAACAAACCCATGGCATGGCTCTCATTTTTGATGAAAATAAAGAAGTACGCAGGAGAACAGTTCAGGAGGTGCGTACCCGCAGACATACCGTGCAGGGACCGCGTCCAAATATGCGGGTCACCCATTCATGAGGTGCGTACCCCAGTGCACACATTCCAAGGCAGTTAAGCGCCCACCCGTGGGGTTTCTCAGTGGTATTTAGTCAACAGTATTGGGTTATCATGGTTTTGGCCCGCAGTATTGATTATTTTATTATTATTATTGAGCCCCATGATCCTTGATTTAAGGAAGAGCTAGCCTATATAAAGCAAAGGAGATCATTTGGCTTCTGCATCTTTTTGGTGTCTTTGAATATCTTAAGATCTGATCTATTGGGTTCTCTGTTCTTAAAAGATTGATTTATAAAGGAGAAGTCAGAAGCGGATTGGCGAAGGGTGATCTCTTGAGCACAAGTTTAGATCTGAGCATCTGAGGTTATTTCAGCCCTAGTCCAAGGTACGCAGAGGCACCGAAGGTTCAGTGCGAGGGTACGCAGAGGCGCCGAAGGTTCAGTGCGGGGGTACGCAGAGGCGCCGAAGGTTCTGTGCGTGGGTACGCAGAAGCGGTGAAGGCTCAGTGTGTAGGTACGCAGGGCAACAGTGGTTCAGGTGCGTGCTTTCTGTAGCGGCACGCGGCGCGATTATTATTCTGAGTGCGTACTTTCTGAGAAGTACGCGGCGCGATACTGTTTTTGGGTGCGTACAGTACGCGGTTCAGTAAAAGGAGAAGAGCGTGGCCACGCAGTCCAGAAGAAGGAGATCTGCGGGTATACGCAGAGAAGCAGAAGGTGAGCTGCGTAGCAACGCAGGCCAGCAAAAGAAAAACCGCGTATCTGTGTTAAGATCTTCTGTTGGTTGAATTTTTCTGTTGGAAAGGTGTTCTGGGTTCTGTTCTGTTATTGTTGATCTGGTTATTACAGCTGTCTGTATAATTTACATGAACTTGATGATCATTTGATGTATATGGATCCAGTTTGAAAATTTATGAAAAGTGGTCCTTGAAAAGAAGTAGGGGGTTGTAGCTCCCTTTCAGGAGAGACTGGAAAATGAGAGAGAGTTGTAGCTCTCAGCAGGTTGCAGCCTGCGTACTGGTAAAGGACTGCACCAGTACAAGAGCATTGTAAAAGGAGTTTCTAATTTGAAAGAAGATAGAGACATATTGCAGCAGGTGGTTTTCACCCACATTGGGTTTCCACCTTATTTCTGGTGTTCTTTGATGTGACTGTCTGTTTTTCTTGTTCATGCTCATTATTTTATGGTACTGATATGCAAAAATAATTCAAAGTGTAAATAAGGAAGATTTGGTAAAA
>APFE031705673.1:0-16313 GCA_000404065.3 Pinus taeda
CACAACACTTGTTTTCCCCTAGATCTGAACTTTTGGTGGGTTTTTCAGTTCTTTGAGTGCCTGTTCTACTAGATCATATGCAAATATGGGGATATTATCCTTTGGATCTATAGCGTTTAGGCTTCCAGTTCCAATGTTGTAAACACCATAGATCCCATGACCCTGCGCCTGAACTAGCACTGGTACAATGGTGGTAGATACCCGGATCATCACTTTTATATACACCTCATCCCTAATGCCATTACTATATCCACTGAGTACCGGATCTGTTAGACCAAATGTCATTTTTTGAGATGGGAAGGTGATATACAGGCCAACGGCGACGATCCTGTGAACTTTGGTATACATTACATAATCGGTGGCTCCACCTACCTCTCCATGATCCAAGACAACCCATGACCTGTAGATCTTTCACCTACGGCACTGAGGTAGTAGGCAACTAGTGGATCAAGCATGCCCTTATCGTTTACTCCGATGTGGTGCTGCCTCGTAACCTGGGTTTGTGGCTTAAGGGTCTGATCATCTATGGCTACAGGTAAGATCGCTACAGATGTGGCGGCCATTTTTTTCAAATCCAGGTTTCATGGACCATTCTTCCCTTGTTTGCCTAGAAACTGCATATCGGAAAGGGTTCCGTGAGCCACATGGGACCGGATGGGGTGAGTAAATACAAGATCCGAAACCAAGTCCGACAGAGTGAGAATAGAGCACAGCACGCAGACTGGCATAGCCAGAAGAGGACTCAGAGAAACACCCACAAAGAGTTCGTTTCCAAAGAGCATGAGAAACCAGGAAGATAGTATCGGTGCCCTGGTGCCCATGCCTGCGCCCACAAACCCACAAAGATCCCCCTGAGCATTGTTTTGTTTAGATTACCGAATAGAGGTCGTCGTAGTGTTCCAAAAATCAATGAAGTAGGCTACAGGGGTTTGATGAGAAAACCCCTGAGTTGTCATCGCCCACCATAGTGGCTCTGACCGCGACCAGTGCTAAGCACCAGGGAGGCTGCTACAGCCCCTCCAATAGTTGCAGACCTGCATCTCTATCCTCTTGGATACAGAGCCCAAACAAGCAGTGCATTTCCGATTCTTTACCAGGCAGTCGGGCTTGTCTGCAACCTAGAGATCTTGGCTCATCCTGCAAACCTACTTGTGGCAGGGACCTAGCGACCACTTCCAAGAAATTTTTCTCCCTTTGATAAACCCTAGCTCCATTTTTCACCATCTCTCCCTCGATCATTCAAAAATTCGACTCCAACGCTAATTTTTATTGTGTGTGTCACTATTTTAGAATTGTTAATAAAATATTTAAAGATGTTAAATTTATATTATATTAAAAATAATACTTTAACTCTTCAAAAATTATATCCAAAAAAAATAATTAAATTCTGTGAGATAAATCTTAAATATTTAAATTTCGAATCTTATATATCCAAATAAATAAATAAAACATTATTATCATTCTCCCTCCTATATTAGATAATAAAAAATAATTATAATATTAGTTTATAGAATATATAATAATAAACACGCAATCACAAAATCTCAATAACAATTCATTTGAATAAAATATCAGCCTCCTAACATGAGACCTAAATAACACTAAATTTTAACATTCATTACAACTATATTATTATTCTAATTTACCAATACAAAATCTAATATACGAAAAAATAAGTTGATTTTCTCTTATATAGGTAGGTAATTTTTATTAATCAAAAATATAATCAGATTTTCTAATATATGTGATTAATTTTTATTAATCAAAACTATAATTATAAAATACAAGTTTAGATATGCAATTTTTATAGTCAAGAATATAACCATAAAGTACAAGTTTATAGATGGATGTGATAACATTGCTTTTAATGTTACAAATGTCTAGATTGATGTGATGTGATTATACTCATTATTGAAGATTTGTTTGTAACTTTAAGTTACCAATTCCTCAATTGATGCGATTATACTATGTCTTACTCATTATTGAAGATTTTGATATTATATCTTATAATTTGATATTATATTTATAATTAGTTTTAAATTTAATTGTTGTTATTTAGTATGTTTGTGTTATTATTATTATTATCAGTTTTTTTATAGATATTTTACATTATGTTAAATGAAGATTATATAGACTAAATTTTTTATATTATCAATATGTTTAAAATGAAATCAAATTAATAACCTAAGTTCAGAGTTTGAGGTTGTTAAGATTTTTTTCACTAAAGTATTTTGTAAATAAAAACTTATAAAAACATGATGGTTATGCCAAACTTTGACATACATTAGCATGAGAAGACAAAAAATACTACTAGTGATCCAAGCAAAACACTAATGAGCCATAACAACTATTGGGAAAAATCTCCAGGCATTTGTGCTAGCTAGTCACTACCCTCATCCAAGGAGAAGGAGATTTTGGTTGATGTCTTCGTTGCAATAGTCATCTTGCAATCTATACTAATAATTTTTTTTCTCCAACTCTGCTTAATAAAATTCTCCTGTTGAGTCCTCCCACACCTCCCTATAAGGCTTGCAATATTCAAATGATGTTAAACCTTGTGCCAAATTCGTGTCATGATTGATGAAGTGATGGGAGTGCATGTAATGCAGTAAGTATATTAAGAGTTGCAACCCCTTTCGTGTGAGTTGGCATCATATCAAGGCAGGGAGGGACTCTCGTTGGTGATCACCCTCCTTGGGAGGTAATATTTGTGTCTATTTCTATATTTATTTTCTTCCTATTCTTATAATAAATTACATAGTAATTTTAACTGTTTTAGTTAACATTTACAAATATTTAAATTGTATGAATAAAAATCATAAAATATGTTTTTTTAAATAAAAAATGGTGAAATTTATTTATATAAAATATTATGGAAAATGAACATACATGAGTGAAACAAGTAGATAATCCATATGGTACCAAGGAGTTGCAATAACTAACTATTCATGATTTAGAATTTCAAACCACCCAAAATGCCAATTCATGCAAAGAATTACTAGATAGAAAAGGATTGGACCCCAAAAATTAGGGAATTCATTGGTTGACAAGTTGTCAATTAATTAGAAATCATCTTTCTTTTCCTAATTGAATAGCCAAATTGGCTTGGGAGCCAGTTCGTTGTAATGTCATTGCACGTGGCGCCATTAAATCTTATAGTACATTTGTTTTTACCAAAGTTCTAATTCTACTAAGAATTGCTTTTAATTTAAGATTTTTGGTCTTCGTTCCAAGTTGCATGTCTCTTAATATGATAAATGAGTCTGCATGTCACTTAGTATGGTAAATGAGTCACTAGAACAAGAATATCCTTTGGATAAAGACTATGAGTTAGGATAATGCCATGCAAAAGGACATGTGCCTCTACTGAATAGTTGAAAAGAAAGTCTAGTTGTCATGCATATTGTTCTTCATTTTTTCTTAGAGGCAAAAGACTACCCCTAGTACTTGCCTCCCCTATATCAAAGCATTATTCTATATGATATAGTTTCTTTTAATTTTATTTTCTATTTATATGTTTTGCAAGATTAGCTTTTGGAAAATAAGTCGTGAGCTAAGAGTGTTTAAGGCATCAAAATTACTTAAGGAACACATTTAGTTTGGACTACACCAACCTATAACAAGATTATAATTTTTTTAATTATAAAATTTTGAATTGACAGCTTTTAAATAAAAAATACCTAAATAAAATTATATTACAATTATTTATATCTTTTAAATAATAATAATACATATTATTTAATTAAAATATTACTTTTGTAATACAAATTTAGAAGATTAAAATTTAAATACCATACATCATGGTCCCCATACAATCATCCTACACAACCACATTAATAAATGTGGTGATATACATTAAAGGTCTATATTACCAATGCATACCACATTATTAATGTGGTTGAATATATGTCAATAACAATATCACGCATTAATAATTACTAGGGTCTGTTAGGCATTATATTAATATAATTAATATATAATTATAATAGTTAGGATTTAGTATTATTGCATTATAATTATATTATATTAATATTAATTAATATATTTTTTCACTTGGAAAAAATCATAATTTCCATTATAAAATAGTGAAAATTACATATTATATATGTATGAGGCATATCAAAATTGGTTGTTGTTAAAAACACTCAACAAACATCTGAGTGTGCTACAACAATCTATGGATCATCATAATGTCTACAATATGTCATATACATGTCATACAAAATACCACAATTGTCGATATAGTATCAGTCTAAAATAGATATACAATAACAATACTAATCTAATTGTATGGTATCAAAAGATCATCTGTTGCAACCAAGAGTGCATAAAAAATCAATGAGATAGATCATTTTGCATCAAGTTTTGAATCTGACTGTTGTAAATCTATGAAGGGTCAATGGAAATATTGATAGTGTTTTCTTCCATTATGCTAAGTGATCAGCCATGTCCCAAGAACCTTCTACGCGCCTGCTTTAGAAAGCTTATCATAAAGAAAGTTCCTTTCCCTGTAGATGTGTTGACAAGAAATATGATCAAATTGTGATTTAACCATAAGAAATTCTTGTAGTAATGTATGAGTGTGTGCATGTGACATGTATAATGAATATTGAACCAATGAATGACAATAGAGGAGTCACCAAAAACCTGTAAATGTTGACATCCCTTTTCAAGTGGAAATAATAGAAGTAGTTTGAGGTTGTATAATTCATAATAGTTGTTTGTGGCCATGCCTAAACTAGATTGAAGTTTGAAATAATGTGGATTGTTGAGATAAAGAACAAACCCACCACTGCAGTGGAAATTATGTGTCCATCCATCGAAATAAGCCCAAGGGATGTTATAATCAATGGTCTCATGGAGAACAATATGAGTATTGTTTTGGATCTCCTCCTCTGGAAGAAGATTATAGATCGCAAAGATTTGTGCTCCAATGTGATCAACAAGCAAATTCTCTTCAGAAAATTTCTTATGGTTATGTCCATTCCACATGCCCCAACATACTAAAAGAGGAAGGAATTTTAATTTATCAAGGGAAGTCATGTTCCACCATTCCTTCCAAGCACCATTGAAAGAATCTCCTCCCCATCGAATATTGATATTTAGAGCTTGGTATAAGAGGCTCCAAATAGATACCGTATATTAACAAGTAATAAACAATTGGTCCATTGATTCTTCAGCAGTTTGAACAAGAGCATACCAGGTTGGTCCTCAAAAGGGAATTTTCATAATATTATCTCATGTAGGTACCGTGTTTCCAATAGACACCATAGAAAGAGCCTAGATTTACCTAGACTCTTCAGCTTCCATGTAAATTTCCACCACCATTTAAATTTATTTGGTTCCTTATCATCATGTATAAATAGGTAACCTTCCTAGGGGTGTAATCTCCCCTCTTTGAGTGCTTCCATATGAACTCATCCTCATATTGAGGAAGCCCGATGTGGACAATTGTGAGAGATTTGGTGTAATATTTCCACACCATTTCTCTCGAATATTTAAGTCTTGTGTTGTCATCTATTTCTGACCCCAGATTGACGAATTATCCCTATTAGTTATCTAGTAAATGTTGGTCTTTCCTTGATTAGCCAGAAAAGATACTAAATCAAGTGGGAGAATGTGTTGTTCATTGTTTCTAGACCATGGATCAGTGCCAATACGAACCATGATCCGCAGCTGATTTTCCAAGCCATACCCAAACTAATAATTTGAAATGTGTCAGTGATGGCTTTCCAAATCACAGAGATGTTGATCTTATTCTTATTTTGAAGACGAATCCATTGTGTCAGTGAGAGCGGGGGAATAAATTTCTAAGATACCATCTGAGTCGATAAGTTGTTTATAGATATAAATCTCCATCCACATTTTGCAGCAAGGGCTTGTGAAAATCGAACTAGATTCTTTATACCCCATCCACCCCATTTTTTGGGAAGAGCAATTTTATCCCACCTAAACCATGTGAATGTCCTACCCTCCTTTGTCCCTCTCCATAAGAATAAAGAGCAGCATTTTTAAATGTTTTTTAGGATTCCTTTAGGAATCCATGATAGTGACATCTAGAAGACGGGAATAGATTCTAATATAGAATTGATTGAGACAAGTCTACCTGCGCTTGATATCCACCTGTGACTCCATGAGTTTAGCCTTTTTAAATCCTGGCAAGAAGCCACATCTAGTCAGTATTCATATAGTAATTGGGTGTAAGATGAAAACCCAAGTATTTAATGCCTTCTTCAAAGTTGATGTGTTGAAACGAGACATGTTCAAGCTCATATGATATTTCTGCCTAATAACATCCTAAGGTAGATAGAGTGAATTTCAAATGATTAGTTTCCATTCCAATGGCTCTAAAAAATAAGTTAAGAATACCTTTAAAAGAGTCAATATCATGATGTGATCCATTCAAAAAAACCAGGACATCATCAATGAATATAAGGTGAGTTAGATGGCTATCAGATGCTACCGGAGCAGTAACCAGAGGTCCTCTCCTCTTAGCCTCCCTAATTGATCTGTTGAGGCCTTCCATAATCAAAAGGAAAATTAAAGGAGAAAGAGGGCAGCCTTGACACAAACCTCTCTCAACATGGAAAAACTTAGATGGAGCACCATTAAACAAAACCGTAAAGGTTGGATAAGTAATGCAACACATTATCCAATTTATAAATTTGATACTAAACCCCAAGTGTGTAAGAAACGTATGAATATGAAACCAATTAGGCTTATCAAAAGCCTTTGCTATGTAAATCTTCAATATCATTCATTTCCATTTTTTTATTTTCAGACTATGTAATCCTCCTTGGGAAAAGTCGATAGCCTCATGATCTGATGGTTGTTTAGGAAGGAAAATTTTTTACTATAAATGTGCAGGGAGAGAATGGGGTGAAGCATGTTCGCAATGATTTTAGAGATGATTTTGTAGATACAATTACATAGAGAAATGGTCCTGTAGTTATTAAAATCCTTTGGAACGTCAGACATGGGAATAAGAGCAATTAAGGTGGTATTTAAAGCGTCATACATTTCACTAGAAGCCCTACATTCATCCACTACATTGAGAAGGTATGATCTAATCAATTCATAGAATCCAAGAAATAATTCAACCAACCATCCATCTGCCCCAGGACTCTTGTCTTTCTCAAACCATCGAACGGTTCCTTCCATCTCACCAAATGTAATCAAAGCCATGAGATCCTTGTTGTTGTCATCATCAACAAAGTGGGGAAATATTCTAGCAATATATATGATCTCTGCTAGTGAAGAGTCTAGGGGAAAGAAAGAGGAATATAAAGTAACAAGATCCCATGCAAGCATGATCCTGAAAGTTTGGTTTCTTCTTGCCATTCTCATCTTCTAGTGACCAGATAGCATTAATGGCCTTCCTACCTTTAGAGAATTGTTGAAATAATTTCGTATTGACATCTCCCACCTTTAACCAAGTAGCTCGAATTCTGAGTCTCCAAGCTTCCTCTCTAGCCTTTAATATTCTACGTTTATCAAATTCAAGCTCGATGAACTACATTTTAGAGCCCATAGATATATAACCACCATTTTCAAGTTGTTCTAACAGTGTTAATTCATTATCAATCTGTTTCAGGGCTTCCTCATCCTTTATCTTTTTATTTTGATCCCACACCATGGTCTCTCTTTTTAGCCTTCGAAGGTTATCATCAAAATTCATATCTGTAGAGAGATCCCCATTAGATGAGTATGGGTGCCAGGTATCCATGACCAAACCATAGAATCCCTCCTCCTTCAGCCAGTAGGAATTAAACTTAAATGGAGCCTTTGGCTTGCTAATATTCCCTGATATTTCCAAAATATGGGAAGATGGTCAGAGAGTACACCCAACCCCATCCATTATCAAAAGAGAGGAATAGTTTCTGTTAGATCTTCCTCAATCATAAATTGATCAAGTCTCCATGATATCATAGCTTCCTCAACTCATTTATTCCTCCAGGTAGAAAATAACTTGGCCAGGTCAATGTCAACAAAGTTGTGATCGTCAATCATTTGAGTGAAAAAATCAGGGACCGATTTTACATGCCCATGTATCCTCCAGATATCCAACAAACCCAAGGATAAATTTAGGTCCCCTCCTAAAATTAAATTGTCCACTCTCATAAAGGATTGGTTCATCAAATTATTTTAGAATTCAACTCTTCCTATGCATGTACAATAAATATTAATGATATGTAGCTTCATCCTCAGATCAGCTGACAAAATGTCAGCTGCAATATAACCCTCCCCATCCCACAAGTTCAAGACATTAATGGACTTTCGATTAGCTCCAAGAATCAATCCCCAGTGATCATGAGAATTAATGGAAAAAAAATATCCAATATTTAAGCATGCCATCTAGTGATTTAATGATGCGGGATCCATGCTCGAGGGATTCCTGAAGGATTATGATATCCAATCTCTTAGACATTATCTTACAATTCAAAGTTAGTTTTTTGGGATTACTAGCCAAACCCCGAAAATCAAAAGAAAGCCACTTCATAGGGGGGTGATAAACCGGGGTGTACTTTTCTCCAAGAACCTGATCTAGATATAATTGATGATCAACCGCAACATATTGTCTAGCCCTATGAATGGCCTTAGAGATATGTGATTGAAGCCCATGCAGAATGTTAGGAATTTTAGAAGGGGGAAGGGCACCAAGCCCTTGACCAAAATTTGCATGACTGTCAGTGGGTTGAGGAGGGTGAGATAATAAATGCAAGTTGTAATGGGGACGAGCCTTATTCCTAGAGGATTCATCCATGGAGGGAGGAAAGGAGGGAGTTGGTTCCAGATAACATACATGCAAATTTTTGATATGACAAGTTGCAACTCCCAAACCATGATATATCAAATAATTTACCACATCATAGGAAGCAGAACAAGGCAAACAATCAGATGTATGAATAGGAGTGGAAGAAGAAGGAAAATTACCCGCCAAGGAGGATACCACTGCTGGTCTGTGGCAAGCGTCCATTATGTTGGAAAACCCCTTGTGGATCAACATCTCCGCAGTAGGACTCTTAACAGGCACTTTAGTCGATGGTGCGTCATAAGTTCTTGAAGAGGATATCCTTACTAAGCCACCAGCATATGACCCTTCTTGTAAGTTATCCTTCTATTAAGTATCAATAAGTTTTCTCTGCATCAGAGGTTAGTCCCTGTACACATCACCAACATCATGGAAATGATTGCAATGGAATGTAACACCTTCATAATCTACTTTTTGTAGATGAAGAAGTCCTCGATAATGTAGTGCCAAACTGACCACCAAACCCTCCCTCATGTCCAAGTGTACCAATATCCTAGCATAAGCATTATTTCATAACTAGAATACAAGTGACCTTGTTGACCAGCCCTAGGATAACCATGAATTTGATGGCCTTGAAAAGGCACCTGAGGAATACCCTGATAAGGTCTATAATATTGCCCAATGGGAATTTTCATTGTCCCATGATAAAGAGGATTTGATTGATGTTGTGTCATACCATGCACAGTCTGTCCTACTGAAATTTGTGAAATACCTTGTGCAAGTGATTGAGATTGTAAAGGAACTTGTAAAGGATGAGTAAGTAGGATTTGAGAGGTATCAGATACTGAAGGAATGAGTTCATATCCGATTGAATCCTATATAGGTTGAGTTACATGAATTTGATCTTGTTGAGATATAGATTGAGGAGTAAGAACTTGAGATGATGGCACAGGTTGGGAAACAAACAATGAACCCAACATCGAACATGGTTAAATAAGAAAAGTAGGATGCCAAACACTAGCAGTCATCCCCATATATGGAGGACTATAATAAGGATGGTTAATAATTTTAGGTATACCAACAACATGTTTCCCCACTGCCAAAGGAGGAGGGGATGATGCAAGAAACTTCCTCCTTCCGAAGGGTACCCAACATAAGGATAATTAGGTTGTTGAAGAATACGTTGCCCACTAACATAAGGGAAAACCTTTTGTTCAACTGTCGATGTAGGAGGAGGAGAAGGAGCAGGCTAAGTAGCACTCATAAAAGCAACACCATATGGAATTCCCAAAGTGGATGACATTGGGGATGTCCATAAACTGGAAGATGCACATATAAGGTACCAGATAAGGATTGATATCCAGGTGGGATGGACGGACCACCATATAGATGTGCCTCTGGTGATGTCTAAAACATAGATGTGGAAGACACATTTGAAGTCTCAACCATAGTGGTAGATTCAGGTTGGGAAGCCATATCAGTTCCAGTCATGGTCAATAATCCTAATGTGGATTTCCACGTGAAATTCACGAGTAAGTCAAAAGAACTAGGTAAAGGAGTTGTTCAGAAGGTGGAGGAGGAATAAGAGGATGGGTTGGATAAATAAAAAGTCCCTCTAAATGAGTAGAAGGGTGAGGCTCTTCTTATGGGATCTCCTCAATACTCACGATTCTAGGTTGAAGCAGTTCACTATCCGGGCTGAGATATACGGTAATTGGATCTATCTAAGACGACGAAAGAGAGGATGAAATACCTGAAGTAATAGGTAAATATGAATGAGGCTCCTCATGTTCAATTACCACAGGAAATAAAGTTTTTGACTCGGGAAAGTAAGATTGTATAACCTCAAGGAACAAATTCTTAGGTAATTTAGTATCGGTTGTGTCAATTTCACTAACACGAGTAGATGTAATCTTGGGTTTGGTACTCAAGGGGATAGATGATTCTAGTTGATTAGATTTAGGAGGACTAGAAGTAGTTCTCGACTTTCCCAATTTGGTAGTTTGTGTTCTTTTACGATTCTGATGATGGCCAAGAGTACCCTTTGGTGGAAGAGGAGGCTTATTTTGTATTATACAGGAACGACGGAGTGGGGGATCTTGTTGTTCCACGTTGGATGGTAAATTTTATTAATACAAAAAGAAATAAATCAAAAATAGGGTAATCCAGGCATAAAGGATTACCAAGCAATCGTGAACTGCAATACACACGTTGGACAATGAAGGACTTAACGTACGACAACCAATCTCCTTGAATGTTGTGTTTTGTGTATCACGGTTTACAAGGCGACAAACTTGGTTACATATGGATGGATGGAAACCTATTGGGGAATCCCAAAATATACGTGACAGTACATGGGAGTGCAGTCCGTAGTAGTGTTGTCTAATGCGTAATCATTCGATGAGAGCATTCCCATATACTTTACATGTGTGGAGCGCCACCAATATACCTGAAGGTACGTGGAGTATGATCCTATACACTCACATACGTTGAATGATATTTCACCCTCAGGATGCAATGCTGGAAAACAATGACAACTCCTACATTTAATGATGTTGGAACAAGTCTCTAACATATACCTCTATGTGTTTGCATTAATGTGAAAAATGATCCTTAGGTTGATTCAATAGATTTTAAGTTGATCTTGAATTAAGCTTCGATTTTATGGCTCGCCACAAATTAAACTGAATTCCATAAAACTAAAATCTAGAATGAGGAAATGGAATCTTTCTCTTCAATGAAAATCTAGCTAAGGAAGGGAAGAGACAAACAATATGCGGTAAACAATATTCTCAATACAATTCACTTTTCATACAATTGTTCATAAATCAATATAGATGAAAAAACCATAAATGTCAATGCAAGATTTTTTATTTTCACCACACTTGATTTTTGAAAATGAGGAAAACTAATATGTAAAGTCTAATCACTTATTCAAATGCACTTTTCATAATGAGGACTAGAACAACAATTCATCCAAGTGATCAATGATCAAATGAAACAAATTTGCAAGTGACCTAATGATAAGAAAAGAAATATCAAAACCAATTATTTCCAAAGGCAATCAAACACAAATAAAAACTAAATGGAGTTCTTAGAGAAGCCACAAGACACTCAAGACTCAAGGAAGGTCAGCTGGAAGTAGGCTGATCAAATCGACACTAAGAAAACAAGGAAACATTTGTGCAAAAATAGGCATCAACACAAGTGCAGAAGAGGCACTAGTGCTCTACAACACAGGAACATAAAGGGCCCAGGTGGGCTATAATGTAGGCATAGAGAAGGCCCAGGTGGGGTGCAACGCTTTTTCAGTAGAGCAGAGGGTTCATTGGTCTTGGGAAAGAGGATTCTGACACAAAAATTGCAAACATGACTCAATGCAGTCACTTCCTAGATCTTTTCTTAGCTGGTTAAAGCAGAAAAGGTCTATGATAGAGGTAAATCAAACATAATTTGAAAAAGAAAACACCACGGGAATACACCATTCCCCAGTGGAGTCACCTATTTGTTATGCAGGATTTATGATTGCGGACATAAATATTTCCCCTAGGTTTGGTGGCTAACCTAGAACAACAAAATGACAAAGGACCCAATATTTTCCTTAAATTAGATGAGGGGAAGAAACCTACTTGGAATATGTCATATGTTTCGCTCCTTCTTTGGATTGAATGCTCCAATCCTATCTCCAACTGCCAAAACTGGAACCTACATAATGAGACAACACAAGCCAAGAAACTACAAGATATATGTAGCATCATATATCTACTTCATTCAACAGATCAACATGGTATTGAAATATATGAAATAAAAACATCACATATAGGAAAACAAAATAACTCATTGTATTGATATAAATTGAGTGAGTTACAACCATAAATAGGTGTCGATATTGTAGAAGAGCTCCTCCAAGTTGTTGACTTCTCCTTCCTTTTTCGCAAAGTGTACCTCCAATCACCCCAAATGCATGAAAGGATAACTCTCAAAACAATAGAATAAGGGTATAATCACTCTCCAAAAGCCAACCCCTTGCATATGGAAGGTTGCAAATACATAGAGGAGTGAGGTAAGTTAGGAGTTCTTATCCTTTTACCAATCTTGGGATTGAGATCCAGTCGAGATCCAAGGATAAGGGATGAAATATCCAAGGTAGGATAGGATAGGATTCCAATTTTTTATATGAGTTAAATGGTAACAAAGGATCCTGGAAGATTCTAGAAATGGAGGTATTTGGATTCTCTCTCCTTTTCCCGAATTTCTAGAACTAAGATAGGTGTGGGGAGAGCAATTTATAGGTGATCAATGCATGCCACAGTGGAGAAACCTGTAGGTGAATGTTGTCCAAAAAGATGTCAAGGTGCATTGGTCCTAAAATTGGCTCAAATGATGCAGTTTAGGGCAGAAACTCTGGGGAATGAGAGAGTCATGCATAGGGATTTGTGCAATGATTATGTAAATGGGGAATAGGATATTTATGAATCCCAATAGAAGGTTGATTGATTAGGTGTGACAAAATAGGATATATAACAATAGAGCTTACCTTCCAACTCAATAATGGATTCATGGTGCTCCACCTTCTTATTATCAAATGTTGCATATATCCGAGGAATGCTATGACAAACATCCACAACTATTTGATCCTTCTTGCAATGATCCTTGCCACATATCCAACACTAGAACAATTCTCTACCACTACCCTTATTCTGCTACTCTCTAGTATTAGATCCATGTCCCTGCTCTATTGTATTGAACTTCTTGTAAGGAGCCACATTCTCTTTCTTACATGCATCCTCAAGTCTTTCCCGCTTTGGAGGCCATTTTCCTTTGGTCTTGTCATTGCCTTTCTAGTAATGGTTAAGCTCAGTCTTGTACTTTGATTACTCATAACAGTGGTGAAACTTCCTAATTACATCCTCCAGTGACAAAGGCTCATCATACTCAATCTAATCCTTGAATGCTAACGACAATCCAATGATGAATCTTTGAAATTTTGTCTTCTCATCCTTAAGATAGAACACATACCTCAACAATTCGAGAAACTTAGTCATATAATCCTCATCTATCATAGATCCCATCTTCAACTTGTAGAAATCCTTAGCCTTACCATCATAGTATCTCTATGACAGTACTACTTTTTGAAAAGTCTCTTGAATTCATGCCAAATCAACTCCTTTGTCTCGATGCCTCTGACACACTTCACATCTTCCCACCAAATATATGCATTTCCCTTGAAACTGAAAGTAACTATTATGGCCTTCATATTCTATATATAGTCATGTTGCTCAAAGAACTTCTTCATTCCGAGCAACCATGCTTCTGCATCTTCCTGTTCTTCAACTCTCCATTGAAGGTAAGACACTTGACTTGAATCTTAAACTCATTTGGAAAGTATCCCCTCTCACTCCTCTTGTAAGGATGATACTGATGATGACCATGATTCCTATATAAATTAAAAGTAGAATAGAACCCATAACCACTACCTCTCATGTCAGGTGTATCCATCCATCTACCATCTCTAATCGTGTCATCTCTGTCTGACCTATTTCCTCTATGAGACCTACTACTCTATTCCCAATTTTTTGTATCCTCCTATCCATAATTGATCGTCAGTTTTCCTTGTCTCTACAAATCTGATAAATTCTAAAGGATCACTACCTTGACCTCTACATTTTTTCCTATGTCCTAGCAAGTATTTCCTATGACTGAATTATCTTGTCATTATCTGCCTTACAAGTTTTAATTTTTTCCTTCAAACTTCTCAAGGTATCTGCTATGTCAGGAGAGTACTTATCTCTTAGCTACTCATATGATCTATAAGTAGAGTCATGTGAATTTTAATCCACCATTTTGCATGTCATCTCTAATATTCTTCCTGCAAACATACCATTTCAGATAACCAAATATAAACATAATCAAACATACCTTAGTGAAGTTTAAGGTAGATTATCTTGTCTACACAAATAAATCTAGATTGACACAATACATATATATACATATTGATATCAACATGTCGACATCATGAATGATTACACTAATTGCATATAATGACCTCATGCACAACAACCATAACCATGACAATGCATGCATAACAACATGCATCCAGCCCATCTAGTCCAAGTGTTTGAACTTGAAATCTCTGATACCAATCTAAGACGCCCCCTCCTAAATTTACCCAGTTTCACCAGCCTACCAAGATAAACATGAGAGGAAGAGTTACTATGACATGGCTTGACCTCCAAGCTCTAGTTAAGGAAGTGGGGCCTACAAACTGACAAACTCACATCATCCCTCAGGGTTACAAGACACTCAGGGGCCAAAGGACCACCCTAGGTGACCAAACCTTCAGTTGGGGCTCTTTTTCAATGACCTAGACCCCCAATCACATGCATGACAAGGCATGGGTGTGATAATAGGCCTCCAACCACATGCACAACACTATATACATGCAGTTGTGATCCAACTTACCTAGTTTAGAGGGTACGGTCTTGAGATTTGAGCCACAATTTTTGGCTAGCCTCTAGACCATTGCTTAGAACTAATTGAGAATTTCCAAAATCATAAATGACATAATGACAAGGATAAACATACAAAATTAAGTCAAAATGTTGACCTAGACAGACCATAATACAAGTCATGAATGCATATATGAGTGTAAATCTTTGTTCTTTACTTGTGAATCACCGAGAAGTTATAATGCCCTCTAAAGTAGCTACAACAACACTTGTTAGCCCATGCATTCATCAATCATCCATCAACTAATAAAATCATAACAAGATCCATAACTATAACATGTTATAGAACCATGCATATAATCAACATATAATCATAATATTAACCAAATAGAACAACCATAAAAGCCACATAATAAAAATTATAAATGATCTTAGAGTACAATAGAAAAATTACTCTTATTAACTCATGCAAAAACCAACCAAGTCAAGGACTTCCACATACCACCGAACCATAGATTGATTTGAACCAAATATTTCTTTCATCCAATCACCACTATTCCATATTCCAAGCATGAATGTGGGATCTCATGGGATAAACCAAGACATAAACAACAAATGGAATCTAGAGGTTAAACCACCGCCACCCTCAAACTATTGCGATCTCACCAAAAATAGTCAAGAGATCACAAAACCAAACCAAGCTTTGATGCCTCAAAAATCCTTCACCATACCTTCAAGAAATTTCTTATCTCCACCCACCTATCGAGGGATTCTTGTAGTAAATCATATCCACCCCAACCCTTAGACCACCTCACCTAGTGCCAAAATATTCTAGCAATCCAAAGCCCAACCAAAAAATAATCCCATCATATTTCAGTTATCTAGGAAATGGCAAGGCAAGGTTGAAACCACTGTCAAACCTGAAACAACCCATGCCAATGACAACAAATGAACCAAATAAACAAATGCATCTACCATGAATTCACACCTCAACTAGGAAATGACACATGCAACCTATTACCTATAAAATCCTCTCGTTCACGTTGTTGATCTAACCTTCTCCTTGCTTCCTTTGCTTTTCCTTGCTTGTCCTCTTCCTTACTTTTCTTTCC
>APFE031705676.1:0-59371 GCA_000404065.3 Pinus taeda
ATTCATGGGGGAACATGCTCTGACTTCCTTTAAGTGTTGAACTATGGTGAATTGAGTTCTTGGGTCCTATCTTTGGATGTTTTTCTTCAATGTTTTAATACTTATTACTCAGAATTCATGGTTACTCATGCTCTGACTTCCTTTAGGTATTAAACTCTGATCTATCACTTTAAATTCTTTCCTTTTGAATACCTTGATGTATCATTACTCAAAATGCATGCCCACATGCTTTGACTCCTATGAACTTCAAGTTATTGAGACTTTCTTGAATGTGTCACTCTTTCATTGAAGTATACACAAGCCTCAGTTTTATAAGAAAAGCTATTTTTTATCCTTATCTCTATCACTGACTCCATAGCCCAATGGTAGAAAGTCTCCATCTTCCAATCTATAAACATATAAAATCACAAACCATAGAGTTAGTCATCTATCCATATCTTTAATCAATATCATTAACCCTTTGAGAGAGCCCTCTCAAGCTAAGGAGGCTAAGCCTTAGCTAAAAGATGGGTTTGAAATAGTTACACTGAGATAGTCTAATCAGCAGCCTATCAGGGTCCTATTTTGGTGATCACAAACCCTACAAAGATTGTAGTAATTGTTAATCTGGAAGCCCCTATGAGCGTCAAGTAGTTGTGCTCGACTCTAGGACATACGAGATACTACAGAAAATTTATCAAATTTTATGCCCAAATTACTGCACCCATGGAGAAAATGCTAAATAAGGACGCAACATTCTATTGGGATGAAGAATTTCAGCGCAGCTTAGATGTATTGAAAGAAAATATGGTCACTGCACAGATCTTGGTATTCCCTGATTGGAAGAAGGAATTTCACGTACCTATGGATGCCTCTTGCATTGCGTTGGGTGCAGTGTTAACAAAGGCTAGTGAAGAAGAAATGGACCATCCTATAGCCTTCGCAAGTAGGAAATTATCGAAGGCTGAGAAAAAATTATTCAATGACTAGTCACGAAGGACTGGCCATGGTGTACACACTGCAGAAGTTTAGGCATTATTTGTTAGGAGGGAATTTCATTCTAACTTGAAATACCTGGTCAATAAGCCTGTGTTGGGGGGAAGATCTCCAAATGGTTGCTATTATTCCAGGAGAATGACTTTGAAGTAATTGTGAAGCTAGGGAGGTTAAATGCAGGACCCGACCGTCTGTCGCGAATCGAAATAGGTGAAGAACCCAATAATATGGAGGAAGGGTTTCCAAATGCGTAGCTCTTTGAGGTTCGCATAGAAGATAAGCATTTTGTAGATATTATTCACTTCTTGACTACAGGGATGGAACCAAAAGGGTATACAAGTCAACAAAAGAAGGAATTAGTAGTGTGCACGACCGATTTTTCAGTTATTGCGGGACATTTTTATAAGAAGAGTGGAGATGAAATCTGGCGAAGATATGTGCCGGATTTTGAGCAGGATAGCATTTTTGTTGAAGCTCATGGGGGAGCTGCAGGAGGTCATTATGCAGGAAAGGAAATAGCACAAAATATTTTGTGCGCAGGCCTATGGTGGCCAACACTACATAAGGATTCTAAGGCGTATTGCAAGGCATGTGATGCATGTCCGAGAATGGGCAAACCATCATGAAGGGATGAATTGCCATTACATCCTCAAGTATCTTTGCAGCCATTTGAGAAATGGGTGATTGGTTTCATTGGGCCAATTCATCCCCCAAGAAAGAAAACAGGTGCCCGTTATATCATCACCGCGACGGAATATCTCACCAGATGGGTGAAAGCACAACCGCTTAAGGATTGTACAGGGGTTACAGCAGCAAAGTTTTTGTTTGAGTATGTCTTAACCAGATTTGGTTGCTTGAAAGTGTTGATGAGTGACATAGGTACACACTTTCTAAACAAAACGATCAGCGCATTGACTGAAGAATTCCAGGTCTACCATCAGAAGATCACACTGTATCACCCACATGCCAATGGGCAGTTAAAGATTTCAATAAGATTTTGGAGAACACGCTGACGAAGATCTGCAACGCACAGCGGAATGACTGGGATGTGTGTACTTACAGTACTATGGCCTTATAGGACTACTTGTAGGAAGCTAACATGGAAAATTATGTTCAGACTGGTATATGGGGTCGAAGTTGTAATGCTGATGGAGTACATTATGCCTAGTTTGTGCATAGCGGCCCTAACGGGTATGGCAAACCGCAAGGCCTTAGATGAGCAGCTAGCGCAACTGATGGAGCTTGAAGAAGATCAATTTTTGGTAGGATTTCATCAACAAATACAAAAGGAACATTAAAAAGCGTGGCATGATCGCCATACCAAGCTTCGCAATTTCAAGGTAAACGATCTTGTCCTGTTATATGATAGAAAATTCACCAAATTTCCAAGTAAATTCCAGATGCATTGGCTAGGGCCATATATTGTCAACGAAATTGTAGATGCAGGTGTAGTTCAGCTCACAAAGCTGAATGGGGAACCTTTTCCAGGAAAAGTGAATGGGCGTAGATTGAAGTTGTATAAAGGGGACCCTGTGCAATGACTATATGGTGGCAGGATAGTCTTAGTGCTCTAGGCAGTTGCAAGGGAGGGCGGGACTATAAACTGCATTGCCCAGTTTGGAGGACAACACAGCAAGCAGGCTGCATGGAAAACAATGAAGATACAACCTGTGAAGCTATGCGCAGGAAGTTGCGCCATGGAGGGAGGTTCTATGCAGTACAGTAGACAAGTGATTGTTGGAGTCACTGTTCATGACTTGATGGCCAAAATATGGTTAAGTGCAGCAGGGTGGAGGCATTTAAGGCGAAAATATTTGAAGATCTATCGCCAAAACAACATTTATTATTAGAAATTGGGGGGAAAGGTTAAATTTGAATTCAAACACCCTATAAATTACGCATGTTGATCCAACAAAGAACACTTTCCTCTCTCAGAGTTGTTGTTGAATTCCGTTGTCTATCGCCCATGAGCCAAGTGTTTTGGGAAGAATTCCTGTCACACACAAACATTTCTCTTTAAGCCCGCGAGTTGTTTATGGAGAGAATGACTACTACTAACCCCGTCGAAGCCCTAAGTTTGGAAGCAGCTGTATCCGACACTCCAGGACTAGAAGTATCAAGTGCAGAAGCTATGCCTACGGTTCCCACAGCGTCGAGGTAGCCTAGGCCGAAAAGGACCATGGAAAAAGACAAACAACCTGCCATGAAAGAGAAGTAATCTGCAGCAAAGGAAAAGTAGAAAAAGTCGGTGCAGATATGTGCATCCCCAAGGAACCATACCGTGACACAAACATAGAAGAAAGATAAGTAGCCAACGAAAGTAGTGGACCTAGAGGTGGAAGGAGCCCAAGGGATAGAGGATATTGATGTTGAAGGAGCAGAATCCATAACAAGGCTACCTAAGTATATCCCTCCACAAAAGGGAAAAGAAAAATTCACAAAGGACTCGGACGCTGATAAATTTACAATATCCACACCCCTGCTACCTAAGCAAGTCCCTTTTGAAGGCCCTCAGCTTGCAAGGGTCTCATTGTTAAAAATGGAGGATTAGGACCTCGCGGATCACTCTAAGTTCCCACACTTGGCGATGGGAAACTATATGAGGAGGGTTTATTATGAAGAAACAGTTGTTACAACACACGATACAGAGGAATGGGTCCGCAGTGTTGAGCAATCAGGGTTGCTCAATTTTCCCTGGGTGTCACATTATCACGCACCCCCATTAACACAATCTATGTGCGCCAGCTTCTCACATTGGTGAACGATGGTTTTTTATGGCTAGGAGGGCCTCTCCCCATCACAAACATGCTCATTCATAGAATCATGCACCTGCCTTACGAAGGCCTGAACTTGGCTAAGGAATTTGGAGGAAAGTCCAAGGAAAAATATCTTGCAAAGAGGATGAAGAGGGATAACGGCCTCCTGAAAAATTCGTGAGGGTATTCCATCACATCCATAATAGACTCAGCAATACAATTGGCTACCCAAATTTTGGCAGGAAAGGTGATGAGAAAATTTCGCGTGGATGAAGTTCTGGTGCCAGTGGTTTCCCTTTTTGCACAGTGTGTGAAAGGTGTACAATTCAATTGGATGAGGTACCTGTGCCAGGAGTTCTTATCGAACTGTCACAAGGCGCAGGACAAATCCAAGTCATTTCACTACACTTGGGTTTTGTTTTCCATTGTATTAGTTTCATGGAAACTACTGGAGGATAACCAATTTCCTCTGCTTGAGGAAGGGTAATTGGAGGCCGCACAATTTGCTTCCTTATGGTCTACCAAGGATGTCGTGCGGATCGCAGGGATGAAGATATTTTGGGTCCTCATGGAGATGGATCTCCGCATGGCCATTAATCAACATCCAAGGTTGTCCCCAACCTTGTTCACGCAGTTGTCAGCCTACGTGACATTCAAGGCTTTCTTCCACTGAGTATACATCCAAGCATGGAAGGATCCAGAGCAAAAATGGCATGACTTGCCATATTTGGTAATGGAAACAGATGTGCAAGAGGTGATAGTGAGATAGCCTATAGAGTGGTGTGCCCTGTCAAAGTTAGCTATCGGACCACACACGAGTATAGAGAGTTCTGCCGCACAGAAAAGGAAAGAAGTAGCTAAGCAGGCTACGTGTAACCTAGATGTGGAGAAAAAGAAGGAAGTAGTAGAGAAGGCTCGTGTTGAGTAGGAACGCGCGGATAAGGAGCAGGCAGACAAAGACCAACGAGAGTCCCAGAAAGGTGACAAGTCATCTTCGTCAAAGGCAAAGACAGAAGAGATTTCAGGACAAGGCGATGGAGGCGAGGAAGGGCAGCACACCCCCTCCATTTTGAAAAGGCATGACCTGGAGCAGCAAGGTGGAACACGGAAAAAGAAGAAAGCTCAGAAAAGACAGGTTGATCGCATGGTGTTAATAGAAAGTGATCTTGATGAGATTGATGATAAATTCAAGGACACCACAGCAGAAGTGTTGCAGCAGTTTGAGTATCAATACATGTAGACATTGGGGGGCGTTCAGAAGGATCTCTGCGAGTTGCAACTCCAAGCAACCAAGATCCAAGAAGATGTCGGGAAAGTGAGCGCGCACAAGGTAGTTTAGCATGGGGAGAAAGTACATTTGCGGAGATGGCCTAGCCGTAGGATGTGATAGTCTTCCCCTTGCCTGAAGGCTCAGTCCACATTGAAAGCGATGAACAATGTGCACTCCTTGACAAAGTCAAAAAAATGGGACTGAACCTTGTTGTGGTATCACTTGAGTCACTGATGCATTACTACAAGGAGTAGTGGAAGAGATTCGGATCAGGGAACAATGAGCACCCAGTACTGTCAGTGAAATTAAAGTCAAGAATCAGCAGTTGTTCATTGAAAAGATGTAGGTTTTGAAGGAAAAAGAGACGCTACAAACGCATTGTTCACGACTAGAGTCAGTAGTAGCGGAGGCATACAAGTCAGTGCCTGAACTTCACATCCCAGAGGATGCACAGCCAGAAGCAAAGATAAAAAAAATATCCATTGGTGTGTGCGAGACTAAAGCAAAGGTTGATCAGGTCACGTTTGAGCTCAACATGAAGATTACAGAGCTGCAGTTAAGGTTACAGCGCACAACTCCACCTGAGGTCCAAGAGCAGCAAGGAGCCACGATAAAGGAACAAATGGCCGCCTTGGATGCCACAGTCGCTAACTGTATGACATTGTTCAAGCAAGCAATGGATTTAGTGACCAATATGCAGGAGGATCCAAACCTGCAGACCCTGAATACAGAAGTAAGGGCGCTGCAACGGCAATACGATGACGTCAGGGCAACTGCGTGCTCCATAGCACTTGCACAACGCCTTGCCAAATTACAAGAGGGAAAGCAGCTCATAGCGCAGGTAGATGAAGTCCAGAAGAAGGAGGCCTTGTTAAATGGCAAGTTGCAGCCATGGATAGAGGAAGCTTATCAAGTCATGACTACTATTTAAGATAAGCTTAAAGGGCTGCAGTAGGAACAACAGGTGATGAGGCTAGTCGTCGAAGGGCTAGCCATGGAACAATTGGTCGAACAAGTCAAGCATGCAGCAACACAGAGCATTACTGAAGTTGTAGTGCTCCAGGTGAATCTAGGGGATCTTCGCAGTAAGATTGCAGCACAGTAGAGCGACTCGAGGGAAAGTCACGATCTTTGTGTTGGGGGCATGTTGGGATGGAGTCCCCTGGGTTAGTTTTGGGGTTAAGATAACCCAAGTTTTAATACATTTTTGTAATTAATGTAAAGTCTCCACGAGTTGTGGATGTGGAGTGCATAGATGATTAAAAATCAAAGGGGTTTAGCCCCTTGTTTTATGTAAAATTTGAGTCATTTTTTAGATCCACCCATGGTCTACCAACCATGGAATTGTATGAAAAAAGCTCTAAATAGGTGTGTCTTAGGGAGTCTAAGGCAAAATTAACGAGCAATGGGTAGAGAGAAGAGAAGTGTAGCAAAGATAAGTGGCAAGATAGGAGAAGAGAGGCTCTAGAGATGAGTGCGCGGAGGCCTAGGTAAAGTCCGCAGTTGAGTGCGCAAGGTAGTTTTGAGTCTGTAATCCTGAATTGAGGATCAATAAAGACAATTTCCGAAGAATTGTTGTGTATTTTTGTTTACTTATGTTTATGATATATGATGTCAATGGATAATGTTTTTTATGGAAATATTGATTGCAGGTTGCGCGATTCTATTGAATATTTGTTAATGATGTACACAATACATGTTTAAGTAATTTCGCAAAGACTCTAATGTTTATGAATAACTTAAGTAAACCTACACGAACCTTTATTTAAGACTGCTTTCTGATGCATGTAAGTAGACAGATTGATTGTTAAAGTTCTGCAAAGACTGATCGTAGACCTTTGTGAAGGTCTAAAGGCTGGTTACCAGGAGTTGCAGTAACAAGCCCTAAGAGTGTATCGATCTACGTGAAGGTAGATCTGAGGCACTAAAAGACATCACACTAGTCTCTGGATGTAGAAACTTGGTTCTTGCATCCCCCCATACTACTTTAGGTGAGATTGCAGCCTGCACTACGTGGGTTGTTGCCGAAAGGGCCAGTAGTGTAAGGATTTGTTGGTTGGTGCAACTAAGTCTGAACCTGGGTCAGGACCCCCTAAGCCAACAAAGAATCATCCTCAAAGGTGAGATAATATAAGTATCCTCCCAAGGAGTTTACGGGCATCATACCAAATATGTCGGAGTGGATCAATTGCAATATGTTTGTGGTATTTCTATTACTGGAGGGGAATGGTTCCCTTGTAAGTTTTACTACAGCACATCCTGTACATACACCTTCATGCTCTAAATTGAACTCGGGCATACCTATCACCATTTGTCTCACATCAAGTAGGGCCTTATAATGAATATGGGCAAACCTTCGGTGCCATAGTTCATATTGTAGAGATGTGTCGCAAGACATGGCTCCTAATGGACTTCCTCCAACTTGATACAAAGTGTCAACCCTAAACCCAAGAGTAAAAGCATCTCTAAAATTTCTTTTCCAAACACGTACCTTTCTATCGATAAAAGCCACCTTGAATCCTTTGTCTTCCATTGCCGAAATGGACACCAGGTTCTTCTTGAGATTTGGTACATATAGTACTTCTTGGGAATGAATATTGTTACTTTGATTCAATTAAAAGGTAACATTCCCTACTCCCTTCACAGGATAGGTGGCATCGTCTCCAAGGTTGATCGCCATGTTTGTCTCATTTTCTATTAGATTAGAGAGGGCTTCCTTGTATCCGGTGAAGTGCATTAAGGCACCACTATCAATCAAGCAATTTCCCAAAGTGTCTGGAAGAGAGACAATGGAGAGGGTCGATATAAGATAGTACTCTTTTTTCTTATTGTTAACAACATTGGATTTTTCATACCTAGATTTTCTTGATTTCTTGGAGGGTCGACTATTTCCTTGATGTCTCACATTCCTTTTTCCTTTGTGATTGGACCTGCCATTACTTTGATCGTTTTTGTTGAAGTTTCCCCTAGAATGATTGTGATCTGTTGTGTCCCTTCTGCTTGGATACTCCCTTGAATAGTGGCCAAACTTATTGCAAACAAAGCACCTGCCCTACATTCCTCACCTTAGATCCAGGCTTTCCATGGAAATGACCTTTAGACCCTGCATTATTTCTCCTTTTGACATGAGCGGAGAACGCAGTGGGGTTGCTTCTATTAGAAGGCATTTCTTGATCCACCATTCTTGTTTCTTCTTTAATGCATCAATTCTTCAAACCCTGGAATTTGATCATTGTTGAGTATAGTGGTTCTAAATACATACCACTCATGTGGGATTCCTTCAAGGGTGGTGGGAGTAAGTTCCTTGTCAGGAATGACTTCTACAATCGAGTGTAGATCATTCTTGATCTCAGTAATCCTCAAGAAATAGGATTGAGTATCCTCATCCTTGCCCTTCTTAATACCCTTCAAATTATTCTTGAGAAATAGAATTTGATTAGAATTACTAACCTTGGAGATCTTCAATTCGGAGATGTAGGCCACCTGAAGTTTATAAATGGAATCCTTGATAATATTCTTCACTTTGACTTCAACCCTATTGTAATTGGTCTTTGCAGCATCCAGTGCATTTGAAGGAGGCTCAGTGATTTTACCTTTCACATAATCCATCACTTCCTTTTCTTCCAAGGTCAAATCAAGAGACATCTTCCATCCATGATAGTCTGATTTATCATAGACCTTGTCTTCAGCCAGGAAGTAAGATGAGGAATCGATTGAACCCTTTGTCCTTGTCCAACTGTCTTTGGTGATTTCTCTTTCACTCTTGCTTGGGCTTTTAAATCTTAACCTCAACTCTGATACCATGTTAATTTTAGGCAACAATGGTATGTTCTATGCTTTAGAGAAATTTTACTTCAATTTCTTTATTAGCCTAATATCAATATTTAGATTAGCAATCACATCAACATGATAGTAAAATGCAGATAGAACATAAACATAAACAGTAGAAGACAAGTCAAGACAAGAGGACACAAGATGTGGCACGAGCGAAGGACAAACCCCAATGTGGGGAACCCTTAATCAATTCCTCCTTTAAGTCTTCAATAGTTCAGCAGAGAGAGAGTATAATTTACAAATTTGATAATTTATAACAGCAACAAAAAAACCCTAACCAAAAAAGTCAACGGTGGTCAACAAGGAAGATTTGACCCTCAACAACAAGATGAATCAGCCCAAAAACATCCCAGTCAAATCTAGTCAAACAACCAACCTGCGCTCAGCCCTAGTTACAGTCAAAGCTTGTCAAAGTCAATGTTTGGCCTTGATTTCTATGCCCATAAATGCGGCATGCCCAAACACAGATACCTCACCCAAAAACATAGTCAAAGGAGTCAACGATGCTGGTCAATGCATGGCCAAACTATCCCAAAATTCAGTCAATGTAGGCAACGCCCAAAAACATAAATTCGTCCTCCTTTCCTTTGCACGTGTGAGAGAGAAAACTGCCCAAAAATGCATACCCAATCAATGAGGAGAGAAAGGGATGTCTGAAGTTGAGTGTGTCCAAATGAGGCTAAGTCACCTTCTATTTATATGCCACGTTGAGGATGAATAAACGTGATTGTTGGGCTTCTGAGCCTACATAAGTTTGGTGGCTTACCTTGACAATTTGTCCATAATAAAAATAAATTCATAACTTCATTTGTACATGTTAGAATCAGATTATCTCTATATCAATCCTACACCTCTCAGAGAGGAATCTAAGAAAAATATTAGTTGTCATAAATAATATGACCCATATGGAGTTTGGCCCTAGTTGCCAATTTTAACACTTTATCGTTTACCTTCAGCGCTTGCTTGTTGATTGTATCGACGGGTCCATGGCATTGTGGGTAGTCCCCACCTTTCTCTGGCAAGTGAATGAGCAGGGGGTGAGATGAAGTCAAGACCCTCTGGAATCAATTTGGGTTTTCGATCGACAGATCTCGCCTTGTAGATTTTTCTGCACTAGGGGGTAACAATGGTTTATTTACCACACAAGTTAACCCCCCCCCCCCACCGAAGTGTCTCTAAGGTCGGTTGGGTGGAGATGGACGGAGATCTGCCTTAAAACTTGCTCGACCTTTAACCAAAACATCATTCCTTTGTTATTTTCTCCTATTACAATGTTGCACCCACTTCATGAAGGATTATATTGATGCGAACTCTGGCACTAGAGGCTCCTAGTGTACCACGAGGGTCCAAAATTACCCACATGGTAAATTCATTTATTTCTAAACCAAAGATGTTCAATGCATCCCTCTTGATACACATACAAAAGTTGGGTAGACAAAAACACATACATCAATGGCAAGTTTCCTTACTCTCAGCGATAGGACCTCGTCATTAGCCCTTGACCAGAAGATTCTATGTGGTGTTCAACATCAGCTCATTCATTCACACCACATAGATTGTACTATAGTACCTTGAGAACCATTATCATTATCGATGGTTTCTCTCGTGTATGTTAACGACTTACATCATTATCCAATAATCATATGGTGTCTACCATGTTCGACTTCAGCTCATTTATTTGCACGGTTAGACTCATACTATCAAGTGACGAGGTAGAAGACCCCAATCTAGTTCCATCCATCCAAGTTGTGATTTCGAGATTCATACAAGATTACAAAGTATGATGGCTATTATTGTTCATATAGTCATCCAAGCATGGGTCCACACTCTGTCATTAGTGGACAAGACTTCTTGATCATTATACATGTAATATTGGCTTATATGTTGAGCATGGGTATGTCTCCCTCAATAATGATATCATGATGATAATATGTATTGTAACAGATGATGATCTCGACCAATTTGTTCTTGATCTGGACTTGTCGCAAGGTAAAGCACTTCAATCCTCAATTGTTGCTTTTGACTTTGTACTTTAGGGGGAAATATGTTACAAGACATTTTGTCACATCAGCCCAAAAGGACTGAAAACCGGATCAATCAACATCTATGAACACTTTTTCATAATCCCTTTGCAAATCCCAAAGCATCAATTCTCCAAAATGTCTGAGTTTCTGAATCTATTTGCTAAAAATCCATATTTTTAGGCCTCGTGCACCCTATGTTCTTATCCACCATCATTGGGCACAAGTTCCACACCTAAGCATTAGCGCTTACCAGCACAAGTTTCTTCATTCTATAGGTGCGCTGATTCTAGAAATTCAGGAAAATTAAAAAATAATTTCGTATATTCTCCTTCCAGAAGCTTCTAAGGTGGTTTTAATTTTTTTCCATGGACAGAGATCTCAAATTCCTTTCTGATACTATCTTGGAGTCCTTGTCTCTTATCCCTTGAGCTTATCCTTCCTCATAAGTGGATCTCAAACCTAGATTGGTAAATCCTAAACTACCACTTTCACCCTATAAATTTACTGCCTCCCATGGAATCTGAGTTGGCTTTGGAAGATTGTTAATGCCCTCATGCTACTGCTTTGAGCTTAAGGAATCAGCATCCATATTTGCTTTGTGACAAGGAAGGACAAGTCAAGTGGGGAGACACATCTAGAAAGTCAACTTCTATATATGGTTGTAACTCCTTTATTTATTAATACAAAAAAACATCATGTTTTCCAATACTTATGTTATGTTTATGCTCTTGTATTTCAATGCCATGTTGACTCATTGAATAGAGATATAAGATTATGCTATGTGGTTATTGTAGTTCCTTTGTTTTCTTTAATCATTGTCACAGGTTCCATTTATAGCGTGTGGAGCTAGGATTGAAGCTTAGAAGCAAAGTGAAGAGAAAGACTTGCCACGAATCCCAAGTAGGTCTCTTTTCTATATTTCAATATCTCTAAGGAAAACAATGATTATGTTTTTCCTTCGTTGTTCTAGATCAAGACACTAGATCTAGGGAATTCATTTTTGTTCGCAAAAGTGAAAATTCCATATAACAACGGTGACGAACCTGAAGAAGCTGAGAGACTCTTAGTTGGATTTGGTGGATCCCTCTATGTATCGACGATTGATTGATTCATTGATATATCTAGTTAATACCAGACTGGACATTTGCTTTATAGTGAACACTCTTAGTCAGTTCTAGGTGGAACCGAGGCATGTACATTAGATTGCAACAAGGCATGCATTGAGATGTCTACATGGAACAGTTAGCTATGGTTTGAGATATGTCTCAAACAGTGAAGTACAGTTGTAGGGATTATTAGATTTTGGTTGGGCAGGGAGTGCGAAAGACAAAAAGAGCACATTTGGATGTTTTTCAGCTTGGGATCTACTATGATATCTTGGATGAGTAGAAAGTAGACATCCATTGCACTCAGAACTTCAAAGGTCCAGTCCATTGCAACTAGTTTGGCAAGTTGTGAAGTAATATGGCTTTGGAAGCTACTTACGAGATTTCTTGATCTAATGACTAATGAAGTATAGGATCTAACCATTATTCATTGCGACGATCAAAGTTTTGTAAAGCTTTCAGAAATTCCAGTTTCTCATGACAGGTCAAAGTACGTCGAGATCAAGTATGATTACACCTTGGACATGGTATAAAATGGAACAATGAAGCTCCTATATATTTCTACAAATGAGTAGGTTCCTGACATTCTCACCAAGTCTCTACCCAAGGTGAAGGTTTTATACTTCAGGGACAAGCTTGAAATGGTTGATAATGTCTCCCTCGTTGAGAGGCAGTGTTGATGTTGTAGCATCAAGGGGCGGATCTTCTACCAAGGTCATGATATAGATGAGTCAAAGTATTGAACAAGGGCCACGAAATGTGGCTAGGGAGAATGGCTCAGAGAGCATCAAGGCCTAGAGTTCTCCCTAGGTGGGTGAGTGAGTGCCTTTAGCATTGGGTACGAGAGTTACCATTCAATCAACATGCAGGAATGGTAATAGCCCAAAATTTCACCATAGATCATAGGTTTTGATGAGGTTCTAAGTGACAACTTCAATAATTGGTGAATTGCTTCAACTAATGACTTGTTGAGCACGATGGTAATGCAAGATGCTTTTCCATGTAATGGATTGATACATCAACATAGCTAGCTCATTCAATTTAGAAAATTTTCAACAACCGAAGAAGTCATTATGAATACCTCCCTAGCTAAGAGGGGGTGTTGGATTTTGTAGCTATGGTCGGTCTTCATATTTAATTATTTAACCCTCCAAAATATGTGTAATGATAAAGACAAAACATGTTCTTCATGTCGATTTCAAAAGAAGGAATTTTGAATTTTAAAATTTGAAATTTTGGCTCCAAGAACATCAAGTCATCCCTCCAAATTTTCAAGTTGGCCCGGTGTGTAGAGGCACCCATTCAGCCTCCCAGAAGATTATAAATAAGGCACTTGTCCTCCTCTTAGCAAATTTAGATTACACAACAAGAAGAAGATCTTCTGCTCATCTATGCGAATAAGAGTCAAGATAAGGAGGCTGAAGTTGATCAAAACCTTCCAGCGTTTGACATAGCTTTCTATCTCTCTTGGTTTGACCTCGCACGTGTGACAGAAGGATGAAGTTTTCTAAGGCAAATTCATTGATAGAAAGATGAACTTTTCTAAAGGCGAATAGAAAACCGAATTTCGTCCTAGCAACTCAAAGTTTGCTGAATATTTTTGGGCAATAGTTTGACTTGGGCAAAAGATGGTTTGACCAAGTTTGACCAAGGTTCTATTGTTGGTTTGTTTCACTTTATTTTGACCGGAAAAGATTAGTTGTATCTCTTGTTGAATTGAATAATTTCTCTAAGGAAAAGGTTGTTTGGTTTTCCCCCCAAGTGGGTTTTCCTAGGGTAAAATTTGTGGTGTCTTGTGCATCATTGTTTTAGTATGATCTCCACTGCCCTATATTTTTCCTATGGTTGAATTTCTAAAGTATAATTGATTGATGATAAACTGAGAGTGTTAAAAAGATTATCAATATCACTAGAAGCGATTATCAATTTCAGGAATTTTTGTTTGTATCTATTACACTTATAAAAATCAATACTTTAAAGGGACATTCCAATAGCTACAAGGCAAAGTTTGTTGAAAAGAAGGCAACATAAGGCTTTTTATAATCTCCAAGATGGGTTTCTCTACAATCCAAACAAGCTCTATGTTCCTAAAGGTGAAAATTTGCAGCTTACCAAAGAGGCTCACACCTCCAAAGTTGCAAAACAATTTGGTGTTGAAAAGATAATTGTCAACTTATAGAGGTATGTGTATTGGCCTAAAATCCAAGAATATGTAGCTTGGTTTATTAGAGGATGCATTTTTTTGTGTACTAGCGAACTTACTAATAAGAAGTAAGGTTTATAACATCCTTCACCTATACCTACTAGCCATGGCAATGCATTTCCATGATTTTGTTATCTAGAATTAAGGGACATTATTATATATTGTCATAAGTGACAAGTTTAGTAAGATGTGCATTCTCGTTCCTCGTAATAACACCATCAAGGGTTTAAAAAAAAAAAAAAAAAACTTATTCTTAAAATGTATGGGTTCGCTTTGGGATACCAAGGAGAATCATTTTAAATAGAGATATCAGATTGCTCACTGGCTTTTTGACTATACTTTGGAGAAGATGGATGTCATGTTCTAAGGATCCACAAACTTCCATCCATAGACAAATGGGTAGGCATAGGTAGTGAATAAGACATCAATTCAACACTTGAGGGGTTGCAACCAAAGGCACCCAAGGGCCTTAAATGAAAATTCAATTTATATTTAGCACTATTATGACATACCAATCCACATTTCTATCACCTTTTGAAACTTGCTTTGGTTGTTTGTCACCTTTACCCTTAGATGTTGTATATGGAAAACGAGGAGTAAGGGAATATGTCTTGAGAGAAGAATTGAAGGATGAAAAGTTCATAGATAGTATTAGGTGGATCCGCTTGCAAAAATAGGAGAAATTGAAGAAACCATGGGAAAAGCGCAGAGTCTAACTATTCCATATTTTGGCTTTTTTATCTGGAATCCTTCAATATAATCTTTAGCACGATTATAATATGTTTATGTTTCAATTGCATTTCTAGATGCATAAATGGATTCAGTGCCTTGAAAAACCCTTGGGGCACTCGACTTATGTAGATTTCATAGTTGAAACTTGTAAGACCAACAAATTCTCGTCGGATTTTGGAAAAAAATGACTAGAAAATATGTGTAAAAAGGGGCCAAAACATAGAAGAGTATGAGGTCTATCATGATCACTGCAAAATTGAGAAAACTTTCAAGGTGAAAGATATGCATATAACAAAGAAAAGTTATAACATCCAAGAAAAAAGATTAACGAGGGTTGGAGAATGTGGGTGATAGTACCTATAGACTCATTTTACCCCAATATATGTGCATTTATTGAGTAGTGAATTTGAAAAATATAAAACTTTATGAGCCTTCTATGTTGAACCAAGACACCAAGAATTATTCTTACCTTCCATAAAGGACATAGCACCAAAATTTCATGGCAAGTTAAAAAAAAAAAAATGCAATTTTCCAAAAGAAATTTAGAACAACCAAACAAGGGTAGCATGAACTTTAGTAGGTTAGACTAAGAGGACAACTTATGGGTAAGGCCAAATGAAACTATAGGGAAAATATAGAGGAAAAAATTCCTCACCTCCTTTAATAAAAACCTCCTTGCTTTTACACATCAAAAGCTTTTCAATGACATCAAGACCACCTCATTCAAAGTTCTTATGTGGAAATTATGCCTTCCACAAGTTGAATTATCATGTTGACCACCATGACATTGAGTGGATGTGCATGACTCACATATGTAGAGCTAGTCACGTGTGGAATTTCATGAAGATTCTAGAAGGACTAAAACCCTAGACCTAATCAAGGGTTGGGCCATTCATAAACCCTAACCCTACCATAAATGGTTATCAAAACATTGTCAAACAAGAAGCCATTAGGGTCAAGATTCCATTCTTATTGTATTAAATAGCCATACAAGCCATAGTATCCATGACAACTCCATGTTGAATGCAATTTCTTTGTAGCATTTTATAACTAATAATAAAAGAGCAAGGCATACACCTCACCTTCTTAATGGGTTGTTCCCATATCAAGTTTTCCCAAGGTACATCTTATGTTCATGGTGTTTTTGCTTCTTTCATTGTAGTTTTAGCTTATTTCGATGTTTTGTGTGTTAAGAAAACGATATTAAATCTAGAGCCTAAAGTAAAACACCACATTTAATAAGAGATTGCAAAATATTGTAAGATATGATTAGTTGAATTGTTCTAGTGGATTATCCATGGCAATTTATATATCACATAGTTAAATTCAACCTAAATTCAACCTATTAATGTTTAGGCGAAGGCATCCTACGCAACCCTAATAGCATCATGAATGTGGTAACCACCAAGGAGATTAGTTCAACTAAGATATGAATTAGGCAATTGATCTTTTAACAAATTGTAAACTCATAAATAAGCCTCCCCACCATCTTATACTTGAGGAAAGAAGGGGGTGATAGCATACCAACACCAATCTTTTACCTAAATGTTATATGAACCATAATCTCCCTTACTATTGTGCTACTTTCAATAATTAGCACAAGGCCTAAGGTTAATCAATGCATCCAACAAATCACATGCTGGGGAGTTGAATGCTTACTAAAATCTAAAACCAAGTCATTGTCACAACAATCAATCTTAAAAGAGAAATATTTAATAACCCTTTAAAAATAGTTTAAATAATGATTGAATTAAAAGAGTACTAGAATCTTTCTTAGGATTAGCGTTTGAACAACTACATTACAAATTCTATAATTTCAATCTCAAAGATGATCATTCAACTTATTCACTGGTTGAAAGAGAGAAAACTGTATAAAAAAAATATCCACTATCCCTTTTAAAAACTTAAAATAATATAAAAGTAAACAATTACTTACCTCCTTTCAAGGTGACCTCTTATAATGGGTGACAACCTATTCAAGTAGTCAACAATGATTCACAAAATTTTAAGTGGCTAATCACTAAAATATATTTTGAAAGTGGATTTGGTTGTGACATCTTAAGATTTAAAATGAACTCAGTTTCAAGTTAAGCCATTCAAGATTTGTACATGTAAATATCAATTTATATTGTCAAAGGAACTTAGTTTGAGTGGTATGGGACATGTTTCTTGTCCCTATCTGTGTGGGTTCAAGTCTTTGGAGACACTTTGTAATCTTGTTTTTGTAGCCAGGTGTGAAAGAATTGAACCCCTAACCTCTCGATAACAAAGATATATGATCAGTTCTTGTCAAGTTGGCTCAACTATAATCTCTCAATAACAAAGATACCTTAACAAGTGGAACTCAACCAATTAAACTCATTAAACCAACTCTCAACGCTAATTTTATATATATATTATTTCATAATCCTCTCTATTATTATTCAAATGTTCAAAAACCTCTCCCATACAAATAAAATGACGAGAATTACTTTACCCACTTCTTGTCCTTCCATACTAGAAAAGCAAACTCTCCAATTCTAATAGCACTTTGGCTATTAGAAATTGATAGCACTTCCCAAGTAATACTAAATTTTTGAAGCGGGCAATAATCTTAACACCCTTGATACTTAGCAACATCACATTAATATGTAATATTAAGTAATTTTTGGAGGGAAGGATAATAATTTTGATGTTTTAATAATTTGAGTAGTTTACTAGGCAAATTAAAATAATAAAATAAAATAAATGTGAGTACAAATATTTATGTTCAGATCTTTGGCTATTGACCTATAAATTATAGTGGTAGCAAAGTTTATTTAGGAGTTATAGTGGTTGGAATCACTACCATGTCACACAATAATAATAATAATAATACTTTAGCCATTGTAAAAAATAAATATGCAATTTAACTACTCTTCTTTTTCTAAATATTTATACAATCTACATATTTTAAATGTATCATAAACTCAGTATTGAATCCATTTGCGAATTAAAAATACATTTCAAATAATAAAAATTGCAACCTTAACAATAATCGTATAACCAAAATTAAAAATCAAAACATAAAATAATTAATCTAAATCACATGGAAATAAGTTTTCGGAATTTCGGTCATGACATAGCCTATAAGATCCTACGATACTAACGAATTTGAATTTAGTCATCTGTGTAGTGTCGACACTTATGCCCAACCAGACCATTATCGACCCTGCTTTGATTTATAACTAATAACTGAAAAGCTAGTACCCCTATTTTTTATTAATGGGTGTCACCATAAACATTCATTTATGCCTACTGGATAACCAAGTCTAAAATAATGCAAAGAAAACCAGGCTTATGGCAACAATTTTGAAAAGGCTGCCACTGGCAGATTTGAAATAATTGTCACACGGCAAATCTGTGAAAAGACTTACAAGTGACTCCACCTCATCTAATAGTAATTTCAAGTGGTCAACGGCTATTTTAGTTCAACATAGAGTCCCCATGCCTAAATTTATTAGGCTAAGGCTTTTGGCAAAGCAAAAACAAAACTAAGATGCATTAAAAATGACTGATGAGATGAGATTAAGTCAAGTGAGTCGAGTTGAAATCAAAATAAAATTGAACTATAAACAAATTCAAGCAATCCATGCGTGAAAACGTTTTGTTGCTGCTGCAAAGATCTATGATATATGATAAGAATGAAGCAAAACTATTTAAAACAAACATTAAAAAGGACGATTATTTTATAACCATTTTCCTTATCGAGTGAACCATAAAAACCAAAGCGAAATGTCACAAAATATTACATAATCAACTTCATGCGAAAGTAAACTTTAAATAAAATATAGAAAGCCTAATACAAAAAGGTTACTAGCCTCACCACAAACTTCCAGTAATCACCATAAGGGCATTTGAAGTTTGAACATAATTGCTTGCTATCTACAATATTAATCACAAGATGTAGCTAAATTGCCATAAAGCCCAAGGAAGCAAGACCATGCGTAGATTTCACTGAGCAACGATTTAACACAACAATTTAAATGATTATTAATACAAGCATTTTCCTTAATGAGTCAACCATGGAAGCCAAAGCCAGAACATTGCAATAGATCTTTGTCACAAATATTAGATAATCACCTTCAAATGATAGACGGTTAACTTAGTAGGGATATGATAAATATAGTCTAATACAATCCAGTTGATAGTCTGATTGAAAATTTCTGAAACTACTACGAGGGCATAAGAATATAATCGCTTGCCATCCACAATATTAGTCACAAGATGCAGAGAAATTGACCTAATGGCATCATGCTACTTCTTGTAGCTGTTTAACCTTAGTGATGTAATCTTCCATGGCAGACTCGGGGGTTTTATCTGTAAATTTCACAGCCGCACACAGTTCATGAGCTTAGAACACCGAAATATTCTACTTATTCAGATTTTCGAACATCGCCCAACAGAAAAGGAGGAGATTCCAATCAAACTACAGAGAATAAGCTAAGGGAAGAGGTTCCAATCAAACTACAGAGAAGAAACTAAAGGAAACAAATACACAAGATGGCTCTGACCTTTAAGTGAATTCCATGCATCCCACTTGGCTCTGTCCCTCAAGTTGAATATACCTGGACGAGCTGCAAAGAGGTGTGAATTTCCTCAACAGTCAGTGCTACTAGAATTATCTGCTGTATAAGAATTTTTCAGTTATATACTGTTTACCTGAGCAGCAATGAAGCACAACATTTACAATTCAAATATAGCTGTATCTTATATTAGCATGTGGTAAATTTTCTAGCCACGAAGCACAGTAACTTGGTGTTTATGGAGAATGAAACGCCTTAATTCAGGAAACAAAATAAGGTATCATCTCAAACTAACTTGGACAAAGGATAGAATACGTCCGGATAATAAAGCACATCCTAAAAAATTTAGAAAACTAATTGCAAACCAAAAAAAATGGTTTTGCATTACGTTAACATATATATAACTATATTAATATTAGTTTAAAATGGAAATACTATTTTAATCACACAATCAATTAGTTGAGAAAATATCTTAACCAAACACTAAATTAGGAGATATTTTAGTTTCACTAAATCTCTCAAATCCAACTAATTAACAACAAAACAACTCATACAACAATTACATTTAATGATGAGGAGCATCATTCAATATGCACAAGACAAGTAGGAGTTAAATCCCAACACTCTCCCTTAATGAGTATCTGTCTTTAATCTTCTTGTATAGCAAAGTCTTCATTAAATCATTTTCGAAATGACTTAAAATGAACTCCATCCAGTTGTCTCTTAACCTTCTTAAAAGTGTAATTGATAAATTATATTCCAGAATTCCACTCTTGAACTTCTAAATCACAAATCTACTGATTTCAATTACTGCAAAGCATCCACAAGCTTGAGCATAACCTCACTATCAAAACACTCTCATATCTTCAACAACTAATTCCAACGTAGATGAACAACCATCCATACTAAATTTTACTTCCCACTTGACCCCTTTCTATAAATTGTTTCACCTATATCATTTGATTTTGAAAATCTGATCATCATTTATTTTACCAACAAGAAATAATGATAAAGACATTTTAGCTCACAACACCATTATCTTAATTCACATGATCGAGGCTGCCATTACAAACAAGATACCCCATCCCTACATTGGAACCTGTGATAGAGTTCAGACGCCTGCAGTGACCCTCTGAAAAAGCAGACATCTATGGGAAAGTCCTTTCTTTTACACTCTGATTGTCGCGTCCGCAGGGTCATTGTAAAGTAAATCTGAATAAGCACCGCTACCATGGCCGTCGATCCGACATTCTCCAGCGCAACTAAGTCTGTTTGTAAAATTCCATTCTGCAGCTCCCTTACAAATGTTGTGTGGTACTACCACGAATTCCTTTATAGAATCGTGCCCACAGGTTGGCAGCAATTGATGCATATTCAACTTCATGAAACAATAGAGAATACAAAAAATAATGATAGCAAGCTGCTGGGATCTTCCGTTAGCTGATGGGATCGATGCTGAGAAAGGTCAATACTAGCACACTTAATAACGTAAATGGTTGGATATTTGTCTGCAAGCTCACTGGGAGACATGATTTGCTCATACCAACATAACACTAAGGATCTCCTCCACAAACAGAAATTCACTCAGCCTTTGCAGCTATAAATCGCTAGATTCTCAACAGCGTTGACTTTTTCCACACTGCGCCCTCTGTTTTTATGCTGTGATTTCTCCATGACCAGTGAATTGACAACGATATCCTTTATGCAGTCTTCCTCATAGCTACCAATGTTACCGCTCTTTCACACGATAATTGGGGTAATTTGAATGACAACCATTTCTCTAGACTCGGTCAACAGCTTCCACGATAGGAATCCGTTCAAGATCGACGGATTCGTTCTTGATGCCGTCAAGGCCGCTGGTGGCCTTCTAATCTGGCGTCAGACGCCTCCGCTTTAGGCCGTCGCAGGAGATCAAGATCAAATATGTTAACGATTGGAAGGACAAATAATGAAAAGAAAAAAATGGTTGTTACAGAAGCGGAAGCAATGAGGGCAAAAGGTATAGCCGAGTGAGCAAACAGTCTTTCAGTGCCCCTGTCATGAGCTCTTCAGAAAAGGAAAACATACTTCGCCACTATGACACAAAACACTAATCTATCTATCTAACCTAATCACACAGCTCTGACATTTTTCTCATCTTCCTGGGCTTTCCATGAGAGAATTACAGCCAAAGCTCTTAGTTCTAACACTAATTTAGGAAACTAATTGCACACCAAAAAAAACTCAATTTGCATTACATTATTCCATATAGCCGAGTGAGCAAACAGTCTTTCAGTGCCCCTGTCATGAGCTCTTCAGAAAAGGAAAACATACCTCACCACTATGACACAAAACACTAATCTATCTATCTAACCTAATCACACAGCTCTGACATTTTTCTCATCTTCCTGGGCTTTCCATGAGAGAATTACAGCCAAAGCTCTTAGTTCTAACACTAATTTAGGAAACTAATTGCACACCAAAAAAAACTCAATTTGCATTACATTATTCCATATAGCCGAGTGAGCAAACAGTCTTTCAGTGCCCCTGTCATGAGCTCTTCAGAAAAGGAAAACATACCTCACCACTATGACACAAAACACTAATCTATCTATCTAACCTAATCACACAGCTCTGACATTTTTCTCATCTTCCTGGGCTTTCCATGAGAGAATTACAGCCAAAGCTCTTAGTTCTAACACTAAATTAGGAAACTAATTGCACACCAAAAAAAACTCAATTTGCATTACATTATTCCATATAAATATATCAATTATTAATCTAGGATAGAAATACAGTAATACTAGGTTATCCACACAATTAATAATATCTCAACTAAATACTAAATTAAAAACTAAATATTAAATTAGAAACTATTTTAATTGAATTAAAATTTTCAAATCCAATTAATTAACCAAACAACTCACAAATCAATTAAATTTAATAATGAGAAAAAACACCAGACAAACAAATTAAATCTCCAACAAAAAACACACTCTTAAAATGAGAAGAACAAATTCTAATAATTTTTATTTTTCTTGAGCTGCCACCATTGCCTTTCACAGTTCCTATTTAATAGTTTGCTCAAACCTACCAGTGTTAGACAATATAACTCAATAGGTTTTCCCTTATTTAAGAGCAAAAAGCCTTGTCAGTAACTCTGCAGTATGTTGACGAAAATGAGATGAACAAATTCTAATAATTTTTATTTTTCTTGAGCTACCACCATTGCCTTTCACAGTTCCTATTTAATAGTTTGCTCAAACCTACCAGTGTTAGACCATATAACTCAATAGGTTTTCCCTTATTTAAGAGCAAAAGACCTTGTCAGTAACTCTGCAGTATGTTGACGATAAAGTTAGAAGGAAAATGTTGGGGTTTAACACTCACAGGTATTGCATTTCCCAACGGTCGCCTGCTTATAAAGACCATACAAAATAAGCTTGTCGCTGTCAGTGGTACTTGGAGGTAACGTCTTGGCTTTCTCGGTATACTCCTCGAACTCCTCCTGCAAAATTGTAGTATATATTATTCTTTCAACAGGAAAATAAATAACAGTTTTCAAATCTAATAAAAGCAGTGCAATACTTGAAGTATGTTTCGAAATTGTTTACATAAAGGAGAGTTTAGTAGTTCGAATTTTAGTTTTACTTTCTGAGATCCATGCAGTATTTGTCCATCCCAGTTTTACTTTCTAAGATCTATGTAGTATTTTCCCATCCCCTAGACATTTAGTTTCAAGTTTAAACAGATACAAAGAGGGACCAACCCTACACCACTAGAATATTATAATATTAACAAGCAGGGAAACTTTACATTCATGATTCTCAACACAGGTTCACAACACTCGGACATTTAGATTTATTTTGACTTTTAACTTCAAATTATGCAGGATATGAAGGAAAAAGGCATGATTTGACGCTCGTACATTTAGATTTATTTTAACTTTTAACTTCAAAATTATGGAGGATAAGAAGGAAAAAAGCGAGTCATTTTTCTGGGGAGCATCCATCCTCTGTAGAGTGCACTCTGATCCTCTCGTACAACAAAGATCTGAAAGCTTAAAAAATGGGATATTGCCATGAGTGCTTTCTGGTGCAGATATACCAATATCAATCTTATTCACAAGGGTAATGTCCCTAATCAATGAAACTACAAGGGAAAGATGACAAACTAAGGTCCCTTGGAATCAAGGGCAGGGGCAAACTGGCCTACTTGTTGGATCAGATCTACAAAATCCGTGTAAATAAACAGAGAAGAAAAAATCAGGCAATTTTGCCAATGGAGCCTTGGCTTTAAAGTTTTATATCGTCCACACAAGTTCAATTCTTGTAATCAAATCGAATATCAAGAACGACTGATCCTAGCATTAAGCCAGAAACTACGGGTACATAATACTTAAATCAAATTTAAAAGATAATTAACCCAAAAAAAGGTAATTTTCCATAGAAATCCGCAAAAAATTTTAACAGAAGTTCTGCAAGAATGTTCTATTAACAGCAAAATCAATAGACAAAATTTGATGAACTGGAAAAGCTTTAAAACAGGGAAATAATTGTTAGTACGTTTCCATTGCAATCTTAAACTTTACGCTTCCCCGGAAATAAAGTCGGTACGGCAACATACAATACCTTTACCTTTGATGGAAGAAGAAAGCTCCACACCTCGGCTAGTGTTATTCAAAAGCAAAAACTCAAAAAAAAAAACACAAAGACACGCATTTCTGCCCCCATATAAATTTCAAACAGAAACGGCGAATACAAATTTAAGCAGACGGAAGAACGAAAGGGGCAAAACAATAAAGGGAAAATATGGGCAAAGTCAATGACGGAAATCTAATTACTCAACAATAAAGGTATCAAGATCTTCAACAGAGCTTGCGGTTTCTCTAATCCAAATCTCAAAACCAATCAAGCAAATACTGACTAGCCGAATAAGCATTATCAAAAATACCCAAAAATCTGCAGAGAAAATGAATGGAACATATGTTTTACTCGTTTAAAGCTCACTCTGAGACTATAACATGGCCGCAAGATTGTAAAGAATACCAGCAGAAAAAGCAGTGCAGCAAATACTTACCTTCAACCCCATGGCTCGGCTTCAATATCCTCACTCTGCGTCTTCCCGGGATCAATACGTAATGAAGACAGATCTGATAACAAAGATGTGCGACGATGGCGTATTTATTGAGGGAAAAGGCGGAGGCCTCGAGGTAAAGTTAGATGAGCGAACTATCCGTCCACCAATAATAGAGTGAGGACCAGATGCTTATAGAGTACTTAATTTCGTTTAAGACAAATTTCTTTTAGGCAACAAAAGTCAACCAGCAGTTCAAATTTGGTATGAAAAGAGTTTCAATGTATTTGGAACACCTCACCCAACTAACAACCAGATTGCTCAGATTTGGTTTTCGATTGTCCAGTAACATGTTAGAAGTTTAGGAGTAAAATTAAATAATATAAAAATATAAAAATAAAATAAAACAAAGCAAACATTTATTAATTAAACAACACTTTACTCAAGCAATTAAGTGTTACTAATATAATCAATTGAGGATGGCGTTGTCAGTATGGTGACTCAAATCAAATTTCATATGGTGGTTGTGTCTTGTTTTAGGAGACATACTAAAAAAATCTAGTCAGTTAAGGGTTGGTGTAGCTTGGGCCTAGTGCGATCCTCCTTTCGAGTGATTTTGATAGTGTAAATGCCCTAGCCACATGTCAAGCCTAGAAAAATCACAGACAACTTGACAAACAAACAAAAAATTAACACTATATATAAAATATAAAATTAATATAGTATAGATATAAAACAATTTATTATTAACCTAAACAATTAAGTTAGTTTAATGGGTAGAGTTTCCTTCGCTTGCTTGGCTAGTAATGTCAATTATCCTTAATTTCCTAGGGATTAAGCCCTACTAAGAAAGAATAGAATCTTTCTCATTATGTTTAATGTCTCAAAAAAACATGATTACATAATGGTTGTGAATATTATTGATCAAATCCGATAATAAAATTTTTAATAAGATTATAACTTTTTATAATTTAAAATAAATATACATATAAAATAATTATTATTATAATTTAATTTATTTGATATTATTTTATAATGCAGTTGTTTATAATGAGACTTTTTGAAAGCTTTTCCTGTGGGTTTTTCCGGCCAAAATCCGGCAGCAATTTATTGGAATCGCAAGTTTGATAGCTATTTTCTGCACAATCAAAGCGTTCGAGGGGTTTTTCAGGGTGCTGAATCCAAATATGCAGTTAAAAAACCATTTTAACTGCACCAAATCAAGATTTAACCTCAATTTCTTCTGCCGGATTCCGTCACCAGAATCTCCAAAAAGTCTGCATTATAGACAACTCCTTTTATAATTTGAGGTTAAGTTTTTATTGTTTCGATATTAATTTAAGTTATAATTCTAAATTAAATTTTCACGGAAATGAGGGTGATCCAATAACTTACGCATACTTTTTTTTATAAATTAGGATGATCCAATAACTTAGGCATAAATGAGGGTGATCCAATGACTTAAGAATAACTTTTTTATAGAAATTAAATCTTATTTAATGATGGAAAAAAACTAAACTTCACATCATTAAATAAACTCTTTTAAATAATATTATTAAATAATAAGTTAACGTTTTAATTAAGTATCTTATTAATAGGATTTAAAATATAAATCAAAATTTATTACTTACTAAAATAAACAATTATTGTTCTTTCAAAGTATCTTGAAAGTTTGACCGACTAAAGTTTATGCGATGCATTACCCGAAATGACCCAGAATCGTGGCAAAAATGTGCAGAGATTTGTGTTAAGATTCGATTAAGATTTAACATTGTGAGGTTGAAGAGATGTGTGGGCCCTTCATCACTATAAGCCTTCCATCCATGAGTGCTCACATGATATAACTTTTTATGGATATCAAAAGATAGAGACTAGGGTGAGCATCAATTCTTTTTAAATAAAGAGGGGAGTTCATCTTTGAACCATAATACAATGTGCAATGGAAGCAAATTGTTGAAATGGTTAACCAAGGGTAAATAGCATGGACTTGGCTATAAAAGATTCAATCCAAAGATATAATGAAATATCGAAGGAATTTTTTTAGGAAAGGGCATGGGAAATATTATTTAGGATGTGACAATTTGTTTGGGTAACTAGTTTGGTGAGAGTCATAAAAGTTTTTAAATTTTAATTTAATTATAGGAGGGGTATTGGAAGTTGTTAAGGGAGTATATTTTTGAATCAGAAAGTAAATTGTTACATTTAAGAGGTAACAACTTGTCTTCCCAAATAGTTTGGTGAGTTTGGTGAGGGTCATAAAAGTTTTTAAAATAAGTTGTTAAAATTAATTAAAAGGGAGTATATTTTTGAATAATGTGAAATAAAAGTAAATTGTTCAAATGGTATACAAAGGAAACATCATTTAAAATGTAATAACTTGTTTTCCTAAATAGTTTGGTGACGATCATAAAAGTTTTGAAAATTCTAATTTAATTAAAACTCAGGGTACATAGGAAGTTGTCCATGACATTGCGGAATTAATTCACTTATTGAATTAATGGAAATAATAAAAGTTGAGTGGGCATTGGGTAACTATGACAAATAAAATTCCATTTATGTAAGGAGCATCTAGCATCAAAATGCACATGTTTCTATGAAAGTTGGTGTAATATAATGTATGAAAATTGGTGTAATATAAGTTTTAACTATGATAGAAAGAGGATTATATATGTATATATTATGAATAAAATGTATTTATTAGTTTTTATTCTTTAGTTTAAATGTGTTGTTTAATGAAGCTTTAAATTTGTGGGAAAATAATGTAAATTTTGGTAAAAAAAATTGTAATTTAAATATAGCTAAATTAAAGTATGAAAAAATAAAATTTGTTGTTTTGTAGACAAAGTAATTTAAATATAGCTAAATTAAAGTATGAAAAATAAAAAAAATAAAATTTTGAATTTTTAAAAATTTTATATAATTAGATTTACTTTTAAATTTTAACTAAATTGGTCTTTGCCGCTTAATTTAAATATAACTAAATTAAAGTAAAAAACAAATAAAAATATAAAATTTTGAATTTTTAAAATATGTATATAATTAGATTATTTTTTAAAATTATAATTAAATGTATTATTAAATTTTGTAAATTAGCATTCTTTGCATTACCACATAGAAATAATTATTTAAACTTTCTCAAAAGTTCCATACACCCACATCGAAAGTTATATTAATAAATTTTGAACATTTTTTTCTTCATGTTGGGCTTTCCTTAAAAAAATAAAAAATTTGTTCAAATGCTTTCATAATATGCCTAAAGTTGTATTTTTTAATTTTGTTTAAAATTCAGTAAGTATTCCATTAAAATTATAAAGTTTGAATGTTGTGATATGCAAAATTTAAATGTTTCAAAAAATAATTTTAAATAAAATTAATATATTAAATATCAATACTTTTGAAATTACATCTCATAGCATATATAATATTTAATGTATTTAATATTACTTACTAAAAAAGACATTTAAAAATAAAATTAACATATTAAAAATTCAATCTTGTAAATAACATTACACAACACACATATTGCTTAAAGTTTTTAATTATTACTTATTGGTATATGTCATTGTTTAAGCAGTGACATTCAGGAAAAAAAATGATATATAAAATGATGTGTGTGTGAGTGCACCTTGAATTAAATAAAATATTATAAAAATAAATGTGAAAAAATAGTTTAAATGAACATTAACAACACAATATAGTTTTATAAACATCTGACACTCTTAAAATTGGGTGTTTGGCCACTATTTGTCTTCATGTATGATGTCATGTCGACATGGTCCATGTATCTTACCTGAACTTTCTTGGTTAAACCCCCTAGTTTAGATCTTTTAATTGGCCTATATGACTCTCTAACACGAAACCTATTTAGTTGGTTGACAACCAATATATATTGTGCCATTGATCCATTAATGTGTGGGGGTAGTATATGCCACCCGTTGGATTTAAGCAAGTACATTATCCAACGGTGGCATATACTGCCCCTGCACATTAATGGATCAATGACACAATATATATTGGTTGTCGTCGAGAAGGGGAGGACGATATCCCACTGCTCTTTATAATACTTACATTATAGCACATACCAGAAGAAATATGTAAGCATAGAAGAGCAGGTAAAAGACCTCGCCAAAGAAGGACTCCACAATGCCACTAAGAATTTACAAAATCACGTGACAAGGAGGATTTGGAACACAAGGTTGAATTCTTTGCAAGATTGTTGGAGCCCTCCAATGGCAAACTAGATCGCTCTTATGTCAGGATGCATTGGTTACCGCTTTACAAAAAGGCCTCCTTTATTTGTCTCCAGTTTTGTCTCTACCGGGAATTTATACCAAAGGATGAATGCCATAAATACCCATTGTTCAACCTTGATGTGATCCCTGTAGTCCTAGTATCATTACAAAATAACATACAAGCCTTCAAGTCAATAAGGTTGAAGATAAATAAATTAAATTATTGATAAAAATAATAATAAATTTCAATCTGCAATGTTAAACTATAGAAAGTTAGCAAAAAAAATTGGCCAAACCCAAACTAATATTGATTTGACCAAAAAACCCAAAACATTATAACTTGCCTACAGCAGGGATACTAAGAGGTCATTTTTTCTTGGTTGTTTGGACATTATAGGTCAGTTATAGATAAAAGTGGGTAATTATTATTATCTCCATTCAAGTTTGGATTCTCAATAAAGTTATATGATTTTCCTTTTTGGTTTGGTATATTTTGACAAGGGAGTGTATATTAGCAAATGTCGTTATAATCATTAAGTCAATTTAAACAGTCACATGACCATGTATGAAGTGATCCGCATTGGATCACTATATAATTTGGCATCCATCTTGATGCTTTCAAAGTGGAAAAATTGAAGGAATTGGCTCACAAGAGAAAATTTTTCAATTGGGCCCAATTTCAAAAATTGGAATTTAAAACTTTTTTAGGCTAACTTGAGGCCTTATATGATGTATTTTCGGGGTAAAACTTATATGCTTAAGCATGGTTCCTGTGACACTATTCTACACTCATAGTCTTTACAATAGTGCAACAAAGGCATCAATTGAAGTTCGAATCCGAAATTTATTCTTCTGAGAAGTTGACTTATCTTGATTGACCACCATAATTTGACAGATGTCATGTTAGCCCCCATTACTCATGGAAAAGGGTCTACCCACATGAAAACTATGAAGAAGACCAATAAGAAATAAATTTGTAATTCTGGTTAAGAGTTGAAAGAGTCAAACTTAACCCCTACTTGGCGATTGGGTTATCTTACATTCGAGCCACTAAGAGGAAACAAGGTTTCATTCTATTTTCTTGCATTTTGATACATATTAGAGGAGTAACTAGGAGTGGATAGAGAGAGGGTAAAACAAAGGGGGTTTGTGTTATATTGCATCCCATGGGCCACAAGTCTTAGGTAACTCCATAGAGAGTACCTACTCCTTCGTACTTGCATTATTTATTTTCCAAATAAAAGAGAGAAGAGCAACCTCACTTTCTAGTTGGGTTTTCTCTTGAAAGGGTTTATGAAAGCATATATTGGAGTTCAGTGTGATTGACATGTGTTTATATTTCATTGTTCTCTATTTTCCACATTTTATCTAATCAATAATAGCATATATGGAATCTAAAGGAATTAACCCTTCATAATGTAGATTTCAATTTAGTTTAATAGATTTATTGTGATGAATTGTCTAGTGGAATATCCATGGCATTTTATAGATCATATTTATGTCAAAGCAAGAATTCTTTGGGAATTTCATGGGAATTTGCATGTGACCAAAGAAATAGTTTGAGCACAAAGCCATAAAACCCTAGCCATGTCCGATAAAACTATTTATAATAACCATTGAGATGTGGCACAAGAGATATTCTTAAGGCTAGAAGTGTAGGTCGTAGATACCAATCATAAAATTAAACTCCTTGTGGCATCTCTAGCAAAAAAGTTGGTAATTGGAGAAGACAGAGGTTCCAACTCATAGGTTAGATCATAAGGAAAATGGAAAGATTGGGAAGAACCAAAGAATGATTCCAAGCAAGAACTCGAAAAAATCACTCCTCACTCATCAAAACAGCACAAGTACATCCTCACTGCGAAAATTTGTCTTACTATATGGCTTGAATCCATTTCACTAAAGCAAGTGATCGATAGTCGTGATACAATTCCTCGAGCAAAACATTATCACTAGGTTCAGTGCTCCAACTGCACTTATTTTTTATAATACTACATCTTTTTTATCTTTGATATTATACAAATTTGTCTTGGAAAATGGAATTATTCTTAAACATTCTGCTATTTATTGTCCCTAAGATAATGAATTGACTAAATCTAGTAACAAAAATATAATTCACATTATAAGAAAATTGTGTTGACCCGTCATCGAAATTAGCAATGCTTTACTCAATGCCCTTGGCGCTGATCGAGTCACTCCTAAGCCTTCCCTTGGAACCTTATTGTAATTTCTTATTTATGTAAAGGAAGTCATATTTCCTCCAAACCTTTACTTTCATGCACTTTAATCTTCATAGGAATCCCATGGTAAACCTTATCCCATCATGAAAAGTAGGATTGATGCCCTACTGAAGAAAAAGGCACATGATAAGTTTGCCTCCCATCAAAAACGTATTAAACAATGGTTCGATAAGAAATCAACAGGTGACGAGGAATTCAGTGTGGGTGACCTTGTTTTGAAATGGGATAAAATAGATGAAGACAAGGGTAAACACGCCAAGTTCAAGCCTATGTGGCTTGATCCCTACTAGGTGCATGAAAAATTGGGCCTAAACACTTATAGACTAGAAATCTTAAATAGGAAGATTGAGACCCTTCTCGTAAATGGCCAAGACTTGAAACAACAATTCTCTTAATGGCTCTCTAAGCTTATTTTTTGTACATATTTCTTTTGTCCTCTACTTTGTTCTTTTTTATCACATTTTGTTTTTGATGCATTCATTCTACTACCAAGCCATTGTACATAAATGAAAGGCCTTGTATATAAATAAGTATTGTTTTGACTCAATAATAATGTGTCAAACATTTTGAGAGCTATTGTAGTAGCTACACAACCATTGGCTAACATTAGATCTCCTTCTACTAGTTTAGTCTTGAATATATTATAAGTCAATGACATCTAGATGAAAAATATGACTCAAATCATGTGTAGACTCTAGTCAATGGTGATACCTTGTATCAATAATAGTGTTGTAAGATTCTTGTTTTTGATAAGTTAGCTATTAGATAAAAAAAAAAAATCAAAATGGCATACAAAAAATGATAAGTTAGGATATGGACCAAAAACAATATGGAAAATAAAAATGTGTAGGAGTGATTATTATTGCAGGTCCATATCAAATAAAATGATAGGGTAGTTACTCTAAAAAAGGAAGGAAAAATGAAAATGATAGATAAGCAACAAAAGAAAAATATTTTATTTAGAAAATAAATTCAGTTTGCTAGCTCAAATGCACCTTTTAAAAATTTCCTTTTGATTAATCATGCTTAAGTTCTTTAATTATGATTTAATTGTTGTAATAAATTTTGATGACTTTATAAAATAAGTGACAAATGACACTTTTGTCGTATTGGTGGAAAAAACAAAACAACACATCGGGCATCAATAACCAACGCGTACATTTCAATGAAGATCCTTCACTCCGCCCGGATCAACGGCGAAGGAAGCCTTTCGGCCCCCCCTTGGCCATTTCCTGTTAATGTGAGGGGGGGTGGGGGTCCGAAAAGTAGTTTTCATGGTTGCTGCTTTTTGTAGCGTGGCGCCTCCAAATTGTTTCGGACCCCCAAGGCCTGAAACCACAAACCATTATGACCCCCTCCCCCGCTTCCAGATTTCCTTCCATTTGACCGTTGACTTCTCTTGTGCCTTGTGCATTCATTATCTACCGTCCAATAACAAAAATCCACGTCATCCATCCATTTTCACTTACCCATTCACCACCTGCCACGTTATAATATCGTTGCCCATACACTCCAAAGTTGTTGTTGTGGCCAATTATCTGTTTAAACATCCATTAAGCATTAATTCGCATTTCCCCTGCAGATTAAATGCCTACGGCTAGATCTAAACAGTCAATTGAGCCCTTTTGAACCTATAAATCCTCCATGGCTCCATTCTTTGCCACTTTTCACTTCCATCCATAAACCAAAGGCACCATGTGTCGCTCTATGTATTTTTGCCATTGTCATCAATTTTAGGTTAAAAGCAGCTTCTGAATTTTCGTTGCAGTAGTGATGGCTCCTAAAGCAAAGATATAGAAGACTGTTGAAGAATGGAATCCCTCCATAGTCTCCCTTGATCTGGATCATATGCCACTTGTAGACTCCCTTTTCAAGATAAATGACTATGAATGTGAATTTGATTTCCATGAATTACATTCATGGTTAAAACTAAAATATACTGATAAGGAGGATTCAATTCGCTTCTGGGAGTCTCTTCTACCATTGTTTTCTTTTCTTAAGACCCATCAATTCCCTGATCTAATCTCTTGGTGTCAAGCCAAGTATGACCCTATGCAAAGAACAGTAATGGCTCGAGATGGAAAAATTTTGATTACCATCACTGCTTAGAGCATAAACCAGATGCTAATGATACATCCATCTGATTCCATTAGCCATTTCTCACCTGCAGCACTCATCGACCTCTACAATAAACTCACCTTCCCACAGAGAGCTCTTATCTTTGAACTTTTCCTACGAGAGGACATCAAATTACCTAAGAGAAATCCTCCATATTCATTTCCCATGTTCCCTGAAGCTACTAGACACATTATCTCTCTATTATCATACCTCCTAGGTTATGAAAATGACCAAGCTGTTGATGAATCCATCCTTGGATTATTTTCTATTTTTAGCAAAGAATATCCACCTGCCTTCATGTATAATTATAGCCACTTTCTGGCTGATAATATACCTAAACAGTTTATGAATTTGACCACACAAGGAGTATTCAGGTACAGTTTAGTTATAATTCATCTAATCTTGTTTCATAAGGAGATCTATTGCCTATTCAATTGAACAAACAAGATGAGCAGGGAGTGAATCAACCAGTGATTCACTGGACAGAGCTCGTAAGAGCAGGATCATTAAATTTTACATTCTCCCAGTTCATTGATTCCTTCATACATCTAGTTCTCCAATTAATAGCCAGGTAGAGCCCATAATTGGAGAAGAAATTAAAAATATACTGCACCTATCGGAGAAAACCAAGGCTGGTGACTAGTACCTATACCAGAATTACACTGAGATTAGAGTTTGTGGCAGTGAGTTGGCTCCATACAAACTGCCTAAGTATGTGCCAATGAGAATATTCTCACTGGAATACATCAAGGAAATGATAAATATGGATGAAGTCCATTTTGTCTCAGGCAAGAAGAAATCACAGTTCAAACTCAAAGCTAAAGTAGGGAGTTTCATTTGTAACACTAAGTTTGCAAGTACAGAAGTAGGCAAATTGCTAAAGAACATGAACCTCCATCCAAGCTTCACTTGGTCTTATGATCATTTTGGGATTATTTCAGCTCTCAGAGTGCAGTTGAAGGCAACACCTTACAACCATACTCTCGGGCCAGAATTGGAGAAGTTCATGAACCAGGAGCAATGGTCTGAAGGTACTCTCACAGAAGGTGATGAATAGGATATCAACTCCTCAGATAAAGACTCCAGCTACACAGAGTACTCAGCATAAAAGAGCCAAAGAGGAAACTCAGTTAGCTACAGAACTAGGTAAAGAGTATTATATTTTACAAAATAAGTTGAAAATTGGGCTGTCAATGTCATCAGGAAAGCAAGCCACCATAGATAATTGATCTTGGAGAATTAGAACCTATGGAGATTATCCAATCAACTGAGACCAGTTAAACTGGAGATACTAATATCTTCTTAGCATTTTTGGAAATCAAGCAAAAGAATGAAAGTCTTAAATCTCAAGTTTACAGTCAATTTTGGAAATAGACATCCACTTCTCAGCATAGACTTCTCTCTGCCTTCAACAGTGAAAGAGGAAGGATGCAAATGGCATTTTTGTAGGCTCAAATTCCATTTCCTAAATCCACAGCAAAATACAAGAATACCATTTTCTCATTTGATGTGAACCAGATACATCCCATTGATCAAATGGATTTACATAGCTAATCAGGTGAGATGTTATTTTCAACAATGACCACAACTGCCATGTCTCTTTCCAAGCTCAGAACTACTTTGTCCAATGTACAGTCACAACTTAAGATTGAAAATGTTGTCATCCTTGTATAAAGATAACAAATTAAAATCTTTAGAAGATATCATTTTCAAGATTGGATATGATCCCCAGGACTATAAAGTAATTGAATAAATACTGCAAAAGAATAATGTTGAGATTACAGCCTTGAAGAAATAGTTGAAACTGCCTTCAACTGAGGATCCACAGACCAAAGAAATGACAGAAAATGAATAGCACGAGGAGGAGATGTTAAAACTCATTATTGAGCAAAACATACAGATCAAGAAAATGGAGGAGCAGATAAAACAATTTCTCAAGGAAAAAGAGACAACACAACTTGTTGTGACCTCAGTGACAACAACTCCAATGACAGGTGTAGATTTAAGCTCATCTCTTACTGACATTGCTTTATCTTCAGCAACAGGTGAAACAACAAGGTCATCACAGGAGCTACAAGCACAGAAACAAAAAAATGAGAAGTTACTCCAAAAGTTCCAAGCCCTAGAGTCACAAAAGGTAAAAACTGATACCTTGTATGTATAAGAGATGCAAAATTCACATAGGTTAGAGCTTAAGGTTAAATAGTTAGAAAGCAAGACTCTAATGGCAGACACTTTGGCCAAAGCCAAAGAAGATATCTGGTTAGATATTAGCTACTCTATAATAGAAGTATGGCCATCCATACAAATCATTTTTGAGCAGCAAGAATTAATTGTTAAATGCAGAGCAGAGATAGAGACCCAGAAGGTATCATTGAGCACAAAACCCAAAGAAGCATCAGGAATTATCAGGGTACTGAATTGTAAGACCAGGCAACAGCTACAAGAGATGAACATTCCAGATAGAACAACTACTATTTTGGAAATTAAGAAAGTCCTAGTGAAGAAGAATCTATTAACTTAGCTAAAAACAAAGTGTGATGCTTTGAATACTACAGTCAGGAGGTTTTCACTCTAAATTCAGTATATTACATAAAAAAGGTTTACCAGAGATAGTATCATCAAATGATCAGCTAGTAAAATTGGAGGAATACTATGAAAGGATTTATACCATTGGAACAAGCAACAGTCAATTTGCAGAGATAAAAAGGAAGATTACTGGCAAGGAGTTTTTGGAATATTTAAGCTTAGACCTCTCCATTAAATATGAAATTGGTCATCTTTTTCTCACCAAACCCAATTTTGAGAGATATACCGAAGTTGATGAGATACTTAGAAGGATGGTAAATCTTGAGATACCTAGTGAGAAAAGGTGGGATCAGTTATGTGAAACAATTGATTAACTTTTTATTCCAACAAGAAGACAACAACATCATATTTTGAAGGAACAGTCATCAACAACTTCCTATCTAATAAGGACACATCATGCAACAATTTTTCTTTTCCTATCTTCTTTCAAGATATTTTGTAATCAGTTTAGGATATTTTATGTAGAACTTGTATAAATAACTCTTCTATGAGCTATTAAAGGTGGTACCTTTCCATAAGAAATTTTGTAAAAGCATTGATGTACAAAGTTGTTTCTAGATCACTAATAATAAAGCAAAGGATTCTGAATTTGGTCTCACACAGTTTTGTTTTCTTCTGTAAGTTTTTCATGTGTTTCATTCATTATGTTTATTCTGCATATGTTTAAGTTTTACAGATATATCAGGTGAGAATAAACGTGTTACAGTTATTCTTAAAAATCCTTTTTGAAGTTATTATCATAAAGAGATTGTCTAAAAGATTCCTTTCAATCATAAAATTGTCAGCATATTATATAATCTTAAGCATAGTTTGTTTAACTTTTGAACATTGGACAATGGTTTTCTCACTTATGATAATTTATCTTTCTATCTAAAATCTAAATTAATCATACCTCCTTACTATTCTTTCTAAATACCTTATAAATTCAAATCAATGTGTGAAGTCAAATAGTAGCTCTTTGATTATCAATTAGTACAATATAAAAGAGTTGATACATCATTCTTACAGTTTGTTCTATGTATTGGTCCTCCATAAAAACCAAAACCAAAACCCCTAAAACAAATATCTTAGATGCTCTGGCATGATCAATTGACCATTATCACCTTAGAGGAACAACAAATAGGATCCCTATTGCTCGAATTAGTATTGAAATCTTGAATGGTGTAATAAACATGTTGTCCCAATTGTTAGAGAAGGGAAAAGAAGACAATACAGAAGTGAGAAAACTCATTTCAAAAAATATTAAATCTTTAAAACATAAGAAACAACCTTTGTGGAAGTAAAATAAGTCAATATATCGCATCCACCTTGGTGCAGTGAATGCCCAAAAGATGCCAGTGTGCATAAAAAAAAATGAAAGGGTAAAGGCTTGAGAAAGGCTTCCCACACAGAGAGCTGACACAAGCAACTTTATAGGGGCTATGGAGGCTCATTGGTAATGAAGAAACGCTTGTGATTTCTTGGGTGACTTCATATGGGCTATGGATGCTCCCTGGTAGCGGAGCAACACCAGAGTTTCATATCAAAATTATGAACATTTTAAACTCACATAGATATACTATCCCTATCCCCTATTGAAGTAGTTGGTGTCTAGCTAAGATCTTGTGATGTGAATTAGACTAATGAAAGCAACAGAGAAACCTAATCCATAATCGGGGCTAAACAACAAAACAAGTGGGGTTCATAATATTGAGTCAATACTTCCTGAGGATCAAAATTCACTTTGAATAATACCTAAAGAGAGATGTTGACGTCATACCTGTGAATCACCAATTGTTGTAGCCTCTACAATAGCCCCCAAATTTTTGACATTTTAAAATTTGGAGTCCCCCCATTATGAACTTTTAAAAGAACAAGTTTCTCAATTTTTTGAACTTTTTTTCACTTGACAAAATTTTGCACAAAAGGCGTAATTGCATACTACCTCAACAATTTATGATTAGTAGCAATCATACATTTCATTCACATTTTGTGCCACACTTTTTCTCAACCTAGCTTGTGCAATCACATTTTTCAAAGATAACCCATGTTGAAGAAGTTTCTCGATTGCCTTAACCCAAGTCACATTTATTCCCACGAGAGTGCATTTATTGCACTAATCACTATGTGTGTCAGAAAAAGGCTATATAGGTGGGCACCCCTGCATTTCATTTTCACCGTGCCATTTGCTCTGAAGCCTCTAAATGCTCAATGTAAAATTTACCTGCAAACCATCCTCTACCATTATGATTTTTTATTGCGACTTAGCGTTGAACCAAGGTAGGAAGCACATCCTTTTCTTTATATTTTGTGATTTTGTCTTTTGTTGTCTGTTCCTTTCCACATTCCATGGCGCTTCTCATTTTTATAGTTATTTGTATATATACATATATTTATACATTCCTTTAAATTGTTTTCACGATACTGCCTAAGCCCCACCTTATGTAACACTTAGCCATTTTTCTAATTTTCTTAATCTCATCGACGCAATATAGTGCATTAGGATTATATCCCTAATCTGTTAATTTTTTTATTGCTACCGCTAATTGTCCTTATCACGTTGTTCTTGCAGCTCGCAACTGCGCCATCCCTAACCATCAAATTCAGTCATCGCTCTTTCCCATTGAAATCTTCAATTGCACAACAACACGGTTTCTACCCCTAAAGTCTGTGATTATGATTAACACTAACTAGTTGTTTCCTTTGATTGCATTCTGCTCCTAAGAGTCGCATCTATGCAATCCTTTGGCATCCTTTTGATAGCATTTTGGTACTACTAATCGCGATTGTGCTTAAGGCATTTTACATGGGATTGCAACTTGGAATTTTACCTTCATTGCATCTTTCCCTTTCAACTTGTGCTTGAATTCTACCTTCACAAACTACGATTAAAGTCAATGCACTGTGTTTTTTAAAATTGAGCCCCTCAACAAAATGATAAATAAATTTATTTGTTTTCCTAAAAAATGAGTGTTGCAATGAATATTTTTGAAATGTCCAGCACAGTTGATCTCCAATGTCACAATATATCATCATCCACGGGAGACATATGGTACCAATAATAAGGAAAAAAGTGTATGATAGATGTGGCAGACAATAGTATTGAAAAGGTGTTTGATAGTCCAAGAGCTAGAGCATTAGAGAAATTGTGAGATATAAATTAAGCCTCTTAAGGAATATTATAAAATAATAATGGAAATAATAAAATAAGATTAGATTACATCATCAAATTTTGGAGGGAAAAATGAAAAAAACTACTTTTTCAACTCGTATTTTCAACTTACCTCCCTATGATTTTACTCACATTTCGAGCAGGAGCACTCATTCGATTCATAATTTAACTTTTCTTCCAAGGAGTACCTATGTCACATGATTTTGAAGGGCCCTATTACATAAAAAATGTGAAATACATGAAAAAACATTATTGCAATCACGATTTTTCATGTATTTCATATTTTTCGTATAGTAAGGCCCATCGTAAGTATGCAACATGAGTAATCATTGGATGCAAAATTAAATTCCGCATCCAACGAGTGCTCCTACTTGAAATGTGGGTAAAATCATAGGGAGATAAGTTGAAAATATGAGTTGAAAAAACAGTTTTTTTTTTTTTTTTTTTTTTTTTTTTTTTTTTTTTTTTTTTTTTAACTCCAAAAAATGTTGAATCATCTCCCATGGTTGACATAAAACATATTGAATCCTATTGGTTCTTATAAAGCTTACTTTTGTTGTACATTTTTTTAAGGCCCTTTTTTACCTCAAAATTTCTCTAATGGTACCTACATTCAAGGATATTGACTGTTACATAAACACGTCAGTACATCTATCATAGCTAGAAATATACATGGAATTCTCAAGAAAGGAGATTTTAGAAGATGAAGATGATCATGATGTTTACATTAATATTAAAAGGTCTTGATTTCATAATTTGGCAGTCATATACTTATCTTTCCATGTTCTGAGATTATTGAATGGTTTCTACAACAATGCACCATCGACATCATACACACAAGGGGACATTGTTTTATATTATAAGATGATTCAACCTAAGGATTATCTTAGCGCAAAACGATATTTCAATTTTCGGATTCTTACTAAGGATATTCTCAAAACGTGGTGGCAAGAACCAGACAGATTTAAGCAGAAGACTAGCAGAATTTACAAAACCAAATCACTTAGAAAAGTGTATCAATTGTTGATGGTAATGTGTTGTAGAGTCTATGTAAGAGAAGATGTTGAAGACTTTGAAGAAACATGTATTCCCATGGTACGCATTTGTGCCACAAAAGGAACCATTTTTAATCGAGTCAATGTCATTGCATCCTCACTCAAGACAAGTGTCAAGAGAGCCAAGCACCCAGGAGAACAACCTGAATTTTACATGGCCTCTTACTTATTGGATGGAGTTTGTGCCAAAATGGAATTTCCAGAGTTAAGGTGGAAGTGGAAATTTTCTAATGATATACCACCCATGCACATCTATAGCAAATTGTTATGGAGACAAATTATAGAGGAACATATGCTAGAATCTCATAGAAGTTCATCTCAATGGTACATCAAAATCTTTTTAAGAGTGATCCACCTTGCATGTTTGATAGGGAAAGGTTATCATTACATGAGGTAGCTGATTGGTTTTTCCTAGTAGATGACACATTTACAGAAGTGTTCGACACATATAGGAGTCCTCACCAATTTCCATTGTTTGTTATCAACAAAGCAATGCTGCAAGAGGTAGCATATGAACCTTCTACGAGGCTTACCATTTGTTGTCGCAACTACAACCACCCTCCAAATTTTTTCCTTAGCTTCATTTTGGAGCCTCCCTACCAACATTTCACAATAGCATGTCTTGCCTTGTCAAGTACACAAGCTTAGTGATTTTCTTCTAGAATGACAGTGTGTCCATCAAAGCTTGTTACATCCCCCTCATAGGTTGTTTCACCGGACTTGGTCCAACTGCAGGTTGACCAAATCCCTCAAGAAATTGTGGAATTCTAGAGGGAAACTAGCCTTCCCTCTAGAAATTGCGCAATTCTGTCTAGCAGCTTGCTGGGCCTCAGAATTGCGCAAATCTGCCTATCACTGTTCATTGAGAAAATTGCGCAATTCCTCCCAATAGGGTTTCTCAGCCGAGAAATTGCGTAATTCTGGGTAGTAGTTAGTTGCTTTGCCTAGAAATTGCATAATCCCTTTGGGTAGCCAGCCCAACTCCCTCCCAGAAATGTGCATTTTCCCCTCCCAACTGAGCATACTATTGCATCTGCAGTTGAGTTGACCGGTTCCCTCTGGGGACTGAGAAAAACTAATTTGCATGCATAGTTGCTTCTCCCAAGGTAGCATGCAAAGGCATCCCTTGATTCAGGGATCTACTTTTAGCAACTAGAGGTTGCATGCAAGGATCATTTCAAAAACCTCCCACCAAGTGTCGCTCTCCCTAGATTTGTGGCATGCACATCACATCTTCGATTTTATCAAAACTCATGAACCAGATGTTGCAGATCTCATTCCTCACATCGACCTTGTAGCTCTAACATTCCACATTGCATCTAGGAGTCATCGGCACATTCAGCTTAACTGTTTTGGGGTAAGCTCGCCTTCTATATCTTGGGTTACATTTCTATTGCTTTTTGTGTTTCACTTTGTGTGATTGTTGTATGCTTGATTTCAGTGAGCGCTTGTTGTCGTTTTGATGCATGTTAGCTTGTAGAAGCACCATTTCAATTTTCATTCGTATCTCATTGTTGTCGCATGCATGACATTGTTTTTCACGGATAGTCGTCGTTGTGGCAACTCACTTCACACACATGCATGCTTTCTCGTTTTTTGAATCATGTGCTTGTTGTTTACATGAATGAGCATTCACTCTTGTTTACACTCATCTCATCATGCATTCACACTTCTCATGTTTTCAATCACCCATAAGCCAGACTGGGCTACCTTGGCCCAGACTGTGCCTTACCCTGCTAGCACTATGCATTTCTTGAAGCAAAGGCTCTGCCTTCCCTCCAAAAATTGTGCAAGTCTAGCCAAGCATTGACCTCTAGACATGCATTGCATAATTCTTAGAGGCGGTGTCCTGTTGGCCCCAGAAACTGTGCAATGCAGTTTGCTGGTTGCATGTCACTACTGACCAAAATTACGCATTGCACAGTTTCAGTCCTCAATAGGCTAGGCTAAACTGTGCATTGTGCAGTTCCAATAGTTAGTCAACCTACTGATAGCCTGGACGGTGCCTTTCACAGTTTTGGCAATGAGTCTCCCGACCTCCTAGCGGAAATTGCACAACCTTCATGATCAGTCACACATGTATGTTGCAAGTCAGTTCTGAAGTTTTTTTTGGTTTTCGACTAATAGATTTCTTGGTATGAGTGCTGCCACGTCTCCAGGTATCACATGTGTTCATCTGCCTCTTAGCAGCATAGGTACAATGGTTTCTAGGAGAGCAGAATTGAAGACACCATTCATAGTACACTTGGGGATGCAGTCGATCAAGTGTCTATGAACTTTCCTACCCACAAAGACATCAAGTTATTCGTAGGCAAGGACACCAAGATATGATGGCAACAACATCACAACAAGAAGCACCATCAACAACCGCTGAAGGCAGCATACTGGATGCAACGAACGTAAGAGGAAGTTTGTTGACAACACAAAGGTGGAACAAAGTTGCAAGCTCAAGAAGATCCACTTGTGATGAAAGAAACTTTGGAGACTCAAGCTATGAGGTGACGACGCAACATGAAGAGCACGCGAAGGTAGAGAATGGAATAGAGAAGGGGTTGCATGTGCTAAAGCAGCAACTCAAGGAAGAACAAGAGCTGCATAGATGATAGAATGAGTTGCAGCTAGAACATGTATAGCAGGGGGCGCAACATGCACTCGCTGATGAAACTGTGCCCGTACAAGTTATAGATCCATCCCAACAGCTGGCACAGAGAAGACAAGGTGAGCAGTGTTGTTGATCACATGGAATGGAATGCAGCAACATGCATGTCATTATGCACACGCATGCAGTCCCACTCATTCGGCACACTCACTAAGGTGAAGACAAGAAGCAAGTCCGTAGAGCTGAACATGTACCTTGACAAGTTGATGCACATGGCCACCAACACATGCTTAGGGAGCATCGTAGACACTATGTATCAACATGTTGCCCATCTGGTTGCATCCTGATGACCATGTGCATGCTATCAGACGAGTTGGACAAAGGAGCCATATTAGTGCACCCGAATGCAACAAAGGCAAGAGTTCGCTTCAGCAAGATGTCATCATTGAGAGCACGAACACCATCATGGACGACCAAGCTTGTAATTAGCTCATCACTTTTGACCATCACAGGCATGTCAAAGAGTTGGTCTCACCACAATGGTCCGAATGTTAGTGATGTCCTACATGGCTTGCTCAAGCCATTTTGTCTCATATGGGTACATGTGAAGATTGTATGTAATGTCTTATCAAGTGTAAGTTCAAGTGTCGATGGTGGATGTAACAATCATAGAGTAGATGAAGAGTCATGAATGTAGATGAACTGTCACAAAGGGGAATGTCAAGGGCCACCCCGCCCTTTGTTATAAATTGTCCCTCATAACTCATTGTAGAGGCCTTTGGTCACCCAAGATTCGATAGGACTATCTTAGAGAAAGCCTAGACAATATTGTAATGTGCCTTGGCTTCTCCACTATGGAGAGCTAGTATATCTCTTTGAAGGAGCAGGCGGTTGTGGCTTTAACATTCCACTATTGGGACTAGTGGTTGGACATGGATGTATTGTATGACTGGAACTTACACTTCTTAATATAACAAAGCCAACACGTTTTCATGCATATGTTGTTATTGTAGTTGGACTATTCTAGTTGTTGTAGCAATGTATGCTATTTAACTTACACATTTGTGTAAGAACTATTTTGTATGCAACTGTATGAATCTTGATATAGATGTGTCGTTGGTACAAACATCACTTTGGATTGCTCTCTATCTTACTTTCCAGTTGGTGATGCATATTTTCTCATGTGTTCCCTTCCAAGCCGAGTACTATTATAGGTTTCCAAGGGGTGAACTCACCTCACACCCCATGTGTTAGAACCTCTCATGCACCTACTTGACTCACCACAATTGTCACACCCTTGCTACCAATAGGGACATCTTACTTACCTTTGTGTGAAATTGTGGTCAAGGTATTACTGTACGACCCACTACTGAGACTCCTACACCAAACGATCTGAGGTCTAATTGGAACTTCTTACCAGGGAGATCCCCTAACATGTTGGTGGGTCCAACACCGTCAACATTTATGGTGGTAGAAGGAGGGCCAGATGACAAGCTAAGCTCTCATAATCTGTTTTGAATTTTTGCACATCTATCATGGAGTTTGTTAGAGTTTGCCCTCCGAAATGTCTGTCCAACTGACATATCTTTCACATCGAGAGGGAGTTATGGGATCACTTGTCACAAATCACGTATGATTATGTAGGTAAAGTGGCATGGCATGAGCACTTAGATGACTTCCATTCCATGCTCTCATGGAGGGCATGGAAGATTTTAATGAAGTAGAGGCATATTCATTGCTCGCATATACACTTCGCGACCACCCATCACAATGGTGTGGCACACTACCTCATAACTTTGTGCACTCATTCAAGCAGTTCAACAATATAATCGAATATGTTTTCCACCATTTTGACCCTGAAGTAATTGATAAAAAAATTTTAAAACAATGGAAGACACCGCAAAAATCACCTATGGATTTTTCAAAGCGCTTCCATTTATTCATGTTTGAAACACCGAAAAGTCAGATGAAATTTCAGTTTCTCATGGACAAATTTGAATATTGCCTTATCCAATCTATCAATCCCAAGAAGAAGTTCAAGCTCAAACCTTGCTTAGAATACTTCGATGATGGAGATGCACAATCTCAAATGGACACGTTCACTGTCACAAGTGACTTTCTGTTGTCCCCTCATCAAACAACTCCACCATCACAGAGTGATGTGGGAGAGCATTAACACACAACTGTTCAACTGTCACATCCTCCCAACATCACTCCTTCCTATTTTTGCGCAAGCTTGGTTGGGAATCCCATGGGTTATCACATGTATTTCATACCTCAACCTATGTCCTCATACTCTGATCATCCTTCATATTACACTGTCTTGTGTTCTTCTGTTCTAAATTCTACACCTGTTTTGAACGAAGATCAATCTATCAACGAAGTTAGTGTTGCACAACCAACATGAGATGTCATTTGTGAAGAGTATGACTGGGAGCTTGAACATCCATAAGCAGTAGAGGACCATCCTTGTCTGTCTGTACCTCCTCCATTTTTTCCTGACCTCCTTGTTGATCCTGCCATCCCAAGTTTTTCATGTGTATCTCCGTTCAAAAAAGCACCCATTGTTGATCATTCGCAAGACACACCGGATGTCAATCTATCATCTTACAATATAAAGGATCAATCATTCTTTGAACATCCACTTGACTTTTCATCTATCTTTTATGGAAACACAGAGGATGAAAATTCTTGCTTCTCATCTAATCCTCTGTGTGATTCATCAAATCATGAGGATGTCGACCAACATCTTGAGTTTTCTGGTCTTGGTTGTCGTGATCTCTTTACCTCATCATCCGATCACAATGTTGATTCACTCATTGTTAATTTATTTAATCCATTGGTCTAAGATTATCCATCTGTCAATGAAGTCGAAACCCTACAAACTATCAAGGCACTTCAGCCCGAGCTGATGGTTATGTCAGGCCCTCACTTTCCTAAGGCTGGTTTCACTTCTGATCAGGAAATTGTTCAAACGTGAAAGGCTCCTCATCACTCATCTGTATGCATTGAAGATAAATTTAACAATTATATTTCACTTCCTCCACTTGAACTACATGATCCCATCGCTCATGCATTGGAGGAATCTTATTCAACAAGCACGTTTGTGCAACGTAAGTGGTCTACCTCCCTCACGTGCGCTTGCATGTCATGGTCAAGAGTATGTGTATGCTTAACATATGCACGTAGTGTCACACAATATCATGGTAAGTCCACAGATTGCATGTCATGCACTTTCACTCATTTTCGTTTTGTGGACACTTGCAAGCTCGAAGTGTGTCTATTTTCACTGTTGTATCTTTCACATTTACTAGTTCGCATAATTGGATTGCTCGCAGACCAAGCCTTCACCAACATGGGTCAACCAATGTGTTGGTGGCTGCATTGGAAATATCACTTCACGTGATCAGATCCATGCACCGTTAACTTAGGAGTAGGAGTAGTGTTTGCTTTCAGATTGCTTGCTTTCATGCTTGTTTACTTTCTTCCTTTGCCTATTTGTTTGCCTGCTTGTTTTCTTACATTGCTTTTGCATTTGCTTTTGCTTCTGATTTGCTTTTTTTTTTGTTTGCTTGTTTTTTTCGTAGGTTAGTTTCACATGAAACCATGCATGACTTTTGAAACAAGTTGGGAAAGTACAAGAGGCCTTGTGCAACTATCATTACTTGGTTATCTATCATCCTACCTCTATATGAAGAACTTGTTACTTTTAATCCATGATATGTCGATGGAAAATACGTACTATTCGAAATGAACCTTGGTGAAAACACAACACTTGTGTGCTAACTAGTGTCACCAACTCTAGTCGGTTGTTTTTGGGTTAACCCTTCTCAGCTCAGTCAACTAGAGTAAGGTGAGGGGGAAAACCTTAACAAACACGTTAGAGGTATATTATAAACTACTTCTGTCAAGGAACAACCTCTTTTGATCTTAATAAGTTGGGATCCATCTTTCGCCTTTGAAATGAATAAGTGTTACGCACAATTACTAAAAACTAAAAAAAATGAAAAAAAAATGAATAAGGCAAAATAAGAGAAAGGCTTCTTGCGCAGAGAGGTGATGCAAGTAATTCTGCTAGGGTACTGACCAGGCTCGTTGGCAGCAAAGCAATGCTTGTGTTCCTACGTGACTCCGTCGGGGTACTATCCAGGCTTGCTGGCAGTAGAGCAACACTAGAGATGAAACTAAAACTCTAACAACTATACTGCTTGTGCACCAATATACCCCTCAACCCCAATCAAAACAACTGTGTTGCCTTGGCTTGGTATGTGTGTCAACTAACCAAGAGCTTGGCAGATGCTACATCTTACAATCAAGCAAGTGCGGACACCAAGATGAACTAAGAAATGAACAATACTTCCGGAGGTGTTAGACTTGCTTTTCACGAACAAGGTCCATTCAGAGAGTTGGAGTTCTACTAGTGTGTCGCCAAGTGTTGTAGTGGCTACAACCACCCTCCAAAATATTAGGTCCCATACTACTAGTGTACCCCTTTTGTATTAGTACACCCTATTAATATGTGTGCCCATTTGTCCCATTGTTTTATGTGCACCATAGAACCCCACTATGTTATTATTGTGCCCTTACATATATTGTTATGTCGCTCGATTATATTGTGACCCCTTAACTCTATATATAAGAAAGAGGTCTTGTCATTTGTCACCTAAAGATTGTCATTTTTGGAATTAAAGGAGGTCCCCCTCGAAGAGGCTGAATTCTAAGGTGTTGATCTATCTTTTCTATCTTTTTGTGAGCTGGTTTCATAACATTTGGTATCAAAGCTTTGGATTCTAGGGTTTTTCTGCTCCAAACAGGTCATCGTGGAATTTTCGCTATAACTTTTTCGCTACGAAGTTTCAGAACCTAAACAAAAAACTCATTTGAGAGGAAATTGGTTTGAACCTTGCATTTGAATTTCAGATCTTGTCTCGTTATATTTTCGGATATAGGATCTGAGGAATTTAGGGTTTGTGCAGACTCCCGAATTACATCTTAAATAAGTGACCCTAGGAAAATCATCATAACTTTCTCTCTGAGGGTCAGATTAAAATTTCGTAGGAAGTCACAGAAATAGGATAGAATTTATTTTGTTTGGGTATAATTTTCAGAACCTAAGGTTTAAACAGTGACACATGGCACATCGTACAAGTTCACTTTACTGAACTAGTCTATAATTATGTCATTGCGGGAGATTTGGAATAAATCTTTCTTCAGGAATCTAATTGCAATCAGACTTGTGGAGTCAGAAAGAGGACTCAAAGGGCTACTATAGACCAAAATTTCATAACTTAGAGATCCGAAAGTACAAAGTTACAGTCGTTTCAAGATCGAGTTCCTAAAATCGAGAAAAAGTGAGATGATGAAGTTTGATGGCAAGGACCCAGTAAATTGGATACTACAAATGGAGAAATATTTTGATCTACATGGTGTACCACTGTTACAAAAGGTACATATTGCATCTAATTATTTAGAACCAAATTAATTTGTATGTTATAAAGGGCTTTATTCTCGTAAACCACTTGTCACATGGTCAATTTTCACGGAGGAAATGATATCACACTATGAGGATACAAAGAGAAACACCTTCTTTAGCCAATTGATAAATCTCAAACAAAAGGGTTCAATGGCAGAGCACATTGAGGACTTTCAAAAATTGAATATAAGGGAAAATGATATTCCACAAAAGAAGAGGATTGATGTCTCCATAGGGATTTTAAAGGATAACATTCAACATGAGGTTCATCTTTGGGAACCTAATTCATTCGGGAAGGCATTCAGGTTGGCAAGAAAAGTAGAAAGTAAAATTATGTAAACAAGGAAGTCTACCCCTCACAACTATAAATATGGAAGTATTGTTTCTCCTAGCCTTCCACAACCTACAAGGTTGACACCACAACAATTGGAAGAAAAAAGAACAAAAGGGCTTTGTTACAATTGTGATAACAAATACATTAAAGGTCATAAGTGTGTTGAGAAAAAATTATTTTAACTAGATTGTGAAGAGAAGGAAAAAAAGGTTCAAGAAACATCAAAAGAAGAGGATATACACTAGGAACCAAACTCAGAGAAAGAAGAAATGAATCTAACCATATCTTGTAATGAATTGGAAGAAATTACCACTCAAACTCTCAAGATAGAAGGACATGTCAAGAAGAAAAATATTCAAGCAGTGAAAGATCACATTGAGCATCAACAACAAGTTCTACAACTTTTAAAGGATAACGCCACTTTGGTGCAGAATCGAATGAAACAATAGGCAGATCAACATCGCAATGAAAGAAGTTTTGACATAGACGATTGGGTATTTTTACGGCTACATCTCAAGCAAGCTATTTATGAGAAGGAAATGTTGGTAATAATACATGCACTTAAGAAATGGTGACCTTACCTAATGGGAAGACACTTCAAGGTAAAAATTGATCATGATAGTCTTAAATAATTTTTAGAATAAATATTATGTTTAGAAGAAAAAAAAATGGGTCACAAATATGTTGGGTTATGACTTTGAAATCATCTACAAAAAAGGGAAGAAAAATGTTGTTGCAGACGCACTCTCAAGAAAGGATGAGGATGTGGAAGCATTGTTTTGTGCTATTTCTATTATCCAACCAGATGGGATAAACGAAGCAAGGGATGAATGGAAGAAGGATGAAGAAGTGTGGACACTCATTCAAAAGTTGCAGAAGATCCCAGTTCAAACAATATTGCCAAAACTTGACGAGGAAGGAAAAATCATATTGAAACCTGGAGCAATCATAGAAGCAAGAACCCAACAACTACAAAATCGATCAATGTCAGAGTATCTCATCAAGTGGAAGAACTTACCCACTAAATATTCCACATGGGAGGACAAGAATTTTATACAAAAGCATCAAGAACTACTCAAGCGTTGAGAACAACACTTTTTGAAGGAGAGGGGCATGTTAGGTCCCTATACTACTAGTGTAACACCTTGTTTTTATTAGTACAACGCCCTTATTATATTGTTGTGCCCATTTAGTCCCCATATTATTATTATTGTGCCCCATAGAAGCCCACTATTATTATTATTGTGCCCTTACATTATTATTGTTATGTCGGCTCAGATTATATTATGACCCATTAGAACCTTATATATAGAAAGGAGGTCTTATCATTTGTATCACCGAAGAATTGTTCATTTGTGTAATGTAAAGGAGGTTTCCCCCTAAAAGAGGCTAAATTCTAAGGCGTTGATCTATCTTTTCTATCTTTTTGTGAGTTGGCTTCATAACACAAAATTTTTCCTTAGCTTCATCTTGGAGTCTCCCTACCAATGTTTTACAGCAGCATGTCTTGCCTTGTCAAGTACACAAGCTTTAGTGATTTTCTTATAGAATGGAAACCAGTCCATCAAAGCTTGTTACATCCCCTCATAGGTTGTTTCATTGGACTTGGTCGAGCTGCAGGCCAAGCAGTTCCCTTAAGAAATTACGTAATTCTGGAGGGAAACCAACCTTCCCTCCAGAAATTGTGCAACTTTGTCTGGCAGCCTGTTGGGCTCCAAAATTGCGCAAATTTGCTTGTCACTGTTCATTGAGAAAAGAGCATAATTCCTCCCAGTAGGGCTTCCCATCCCAGAAATTGTACGCAATCCCTCTAGGCAGCCAACCCAGCTACCTCCCAAAAATGCACATTTTTTTCTCCCAATTGAGGAGACTGTTGCATGTGTAGTTGAGTTGACCAGTTCCCTCTGAGACTGAGTAAAATTGATTTGCATGCATGGGTTGCTTCTCCCAAGGTAGCATGCAAAGGCATCCCTTGATTCATGGATCTACTTTAAGCAGCTGGAGGTTGCATGCTAGATTTGTGGAATGCTTGTCACATCTTCGATTTTATCAAAACTCATAAATGTGATGCTACATAGCTCATTCCTCACATCGACCTTGCAGCTTTGACATTCCACATTGAATCTAGGAGTCATCGGCACATTCAGCTCAACTGTTTTGGGGTAAGCTTGCCTTCCATGTCTTAGGTTTCATTTATGTCACTTTTTATGTTTCATTTTGTGTGATTGTTGTCTGCTTGATTTCAATGAGTGCTTACTGTCATTTTGATGCATGTTAGCTTGTATAATCATTGTTTCAGTTTTCATTTGCATCTCACTATTGTCGCATGCATGACACTGTTTTGCACAGACGGTCGTTGTTGCAGCAAATCACTTCACACACATGCATGATTTCACGTTTTATGAATCCCACACTTCTTGTTTGCATGAATGATCATTCACTCTGGTTTGCACTCATCTCATCATGCATTCACACTTCTCATGTTCTCAGTTGCTCGTTGGCTAAACTGGGCTGCCTTGGCTCGGACTGTGCCTTGCCTAACTTGCACTACACATTTCTGGAAGCGAAGGCTCTGCCTTCCCTCCATAAATTGTGCAAGTCTATCTAGGCACTGACCTCCAGGCATGCATTACACAATTCTTGGAGGCAATGTCCCGTTGGCCCAAAAACTGCGGAATGCAATTTGTTGGTTGCATGTCACTACTGATTGAAATTGCGCATTACGCAATTTGAGTCCTCAGCAAGCTAAGCGGGATTGTGCATTGTGTAGTTCCAGCAGTCATTCAGCCTACTGACAACTTGGACTATGCCTTGCATAGTTTTGGCAGTCAGTCTCTCGACCTCCCGGCAGAAATTGTGCAACCTTCATGATCAGTCACACAAGTATGTTGCAAGTCAGTTCTTAAGTTCGTTTGGTTTTTGACTGACATATTGCTTGCCATGAATGTTGCCACATCTCCAGGTATCGCAGGTGTACATCTGCCTCTAAGCAGCACAGGTACAATGGTTTCCGGGAGAGCAGAGTTGAAGACACCGTTCACAGCACACTTGGGGATGCAGTCAATCAAGTGTCTATGAACTTGCCTACCCACGAGGACATCGAGTTGTTCGTAAAAAAGGATACCAAGATATGATGGCAGAAGCATCACAGTAAGTAGCATCATCAACAAAAACTAAAGACAACATACCGGATGCAACGAACACAAGAGGAATTTTGTTGACAACATAGAGGCGAAACAAAGTTACAATCTCAAGCAGATCCACTTGTGATGAAATCAACTTTAGAGACTCAGGATATGAGGTGACGGCGCAACATGAAGATCGTGTGAAGGTAGAGAATGGAATTGAGAAGGAGTTGCATGTGCTAAAGAAGCAACTCAAGGAAGAACAAGAGCTACATAGACAAGAGAATCAGTTGCAGCAGGAACAGGCACAACAGGGGGCGCAACATGCACACACGGATGAAACTATGCCCGTATAAGTTATAGATCCTTCCCAGCAGATGGCATGGAGCAAACAAGGTGAGCAATTTTTTTGATCGCATGCAAGGGAATGCAACAACATGCATGTCATTGTGTGCACGCATGTGATCCCACCCATTTGACACACTCACTGAGGCAAAGACAAGAAGCAAGTTTGATTGGAGCTGAACATGTACCTCGACAAGTTGATGCACACGGCCACCAGCACATGCTTGGGGAGAAGCGTAGACACCATGCATCAACATGTTGCCAGTCTGGCTGCACTAGGAAAACCATGCACATGCTATCAGATGAGTTGGAGAGAAGAGCCATATCAGCGCAAAGGCAAGAGTTCACTTCAGCAAGGTGTCACCATTGAGAGCATGGACACCATCACGAACAACCAAGCTTGTAATTAGCTCATCACCTTCGACCATCACAAGCACAACAGTCTAAGTGTCAACGATGTTCTACATGGCTTGCTCAAGCCATTTTGTCTCACATGGGTACATGTGAATATTGTATGTAACGTCTTGTCAAGTGTAAGTTCAAGTGTCGATAGTGGATGTAACAGTCATACAGTAAATGAAAAGTCATGAGGGTAGATGAACTATCACAAAGGGAAATGCCAAGGGCCGCCCCACCTTTTGCTATAAATAGTCCCTCATAACTCATTGTCGAGGCTTTTATTCAGCCAAGCTTTAATAGGTCTATCTTAGAGAAAGCTTGGACAATATTGTAAAGCGCCTTGGCTTCTCCAATGCGCAGAGCTAGTATATCTCTTTGTAGTAGCGGGTAGTTGTGGCTGTAACGTTCCACTATTGGGGCTAGTGGTTAGACATGGATGTATTGTGTTAGGACTGGGTTCCCCCAAGGACAGTTTTGGGGCTAAAAGCCCATGTTTTGGGACAATTTTGTAATAAAGTTGTAAAGTCTCCGCATTTTGTGGTCGCAGAACGCGAAGGTGTCAAGAGTCATAAAGGGTTTTCCACCCTTATTTTGTAAAGTGTAAAGTTAGCTGTAAATATCCACCCATGATCCGTGGACCATGGGAATGTATAAAAAGGAGCTAAGTAAGTAAGCTCTAAGAGGAGAAGAAGTGAAGAATGAAGTAGGAAGTTAAGCATTGGAGTCTTGGTAAAGGATTCTAAGTGTCTCTGGTCTTAGCATAGGTAGAGGCTCTGCAGCTGAGTGTGCAGAGGCCTAGGGTGGAAGTCCACAGCTAAGTGTGCAGACCCCTGCAGCTATGTGCACAGGGTGGATAGAGTCTTTATTAACTTAAAGATATCAATAAAGAGAAGTATTCTACAATTACTATGTATTTGGTTCTTGTTAGTGCATCTGATTATATTGTGTTTTGGGTTTAATTTACAATGTTTATGTGATGCATGAATATATGTGATTGTATTGGTTAATTGAATGCAAGTAAGGATATTAGTTTATGTGGCACTAACTGTGATTGATTAGTAAGATAAGTAAAACACTTAAGATAACTTGGGAATCTATACAATACGCTGTCATAGCTGCGCGGAAGTACCTGGATCACAGGTTAGGATAGCGTGAAGGTCAATCGTACACCTTTGTGGAGGTACTGAAGGGCAGAATAAAGGGTATACTCATAGATCCTTAAGGCTTAGCGACTTGCGCGAAAGTAGGCGCTGAGGGTATAAACCAACATCACAACCATCTCAGGGTGCATAAACTTGGTTCCAGCATCCCCCCATACTACTTCGGGTGAGACTTCGGTTTGTGTTGCATGGGTTGATGCCAAAAGAGCTAGTAGTGTAGGGATTTGTTTGGCTAACTAACGCTAAACCTAGGTCAGACCCCTTGAAGCCAACAAATGGTTCCATTGCCAGGATTGGAATCTACACAAGAGACGTTTGCTGTTGTATCACTGGAATCCAGCTAAGAAAGAAGTCGAAGACTGGTTGGATAGGAATATCCACGAATTCATGGCGGAGGAGAACAAAAACCCACAGCTGACAAAGGAATAGTGGCTAGATAGGTACCTGTATACAAAAATCCACGAGATATTTTTCTGTTCCTTTTCAGTTGAGTTATACGAGTGGATCGTGAAGCTATCGAACAACCAAGGAAGGTGGGGACTTGACGGTCCTATTGTTTGGACCCTGGAGTTAGTACAAAGACTAGAAGCCTCTAAGGATAAGATTGCCCGCGTTATCGATCATTGGCTCAATCGCATCATAGGAAGGTTTGTTACTGAATTCATGGTCAATACCTCAGTCAGTTACAATGATGCTTGCGTGCATGGTCCTTTCCCAACTCCATTCACTGATGAGGTATTGGATAATGTAGGTGGCTAGGAAGTGTACTCCTTCACTGATGGGTTTTCTGGGTACTATCAGATCAAAATCGTGCTTGAAGATAGAAGCAAGATGACCTTCGTGACTGAATGGGGATGTTTTTAGTACACTATAATGCCTTTCAAATTGAAGAATGCACCCGCACTTTTTTCGCGCGTAGTCATTGCTACATTCAAAGAATTCATTAATAAGTTTTTGGAGGCGTACTTTGATGACTGGATTGTATTTGGGTTGGTAAAATGCAATGTGTCTAGTTTGTGCTTAATGCTAGATACTTGTTGAAGGTACCATATTACGCTCAATCTAAAGAAATGTCGATTTTGTGTTCCTTTTGGGACTCTCCTGGGTCATATGGTTTGTAGACAGGGATTGATGGTAGATCTCGCAAAGATCACAGTGATACTTAACTTGGAGGCACCGAGGAGTGTGAAATAGTTGTGCACAACCTTGGGACATACTGGGTACTACAGGAAGTTTATAAAGGGCTATGCCCAGATCACCGTGCCTATGGAGAAGTTGTTGAAGAAGGATGTCACATTTTGTTGGAACAAGGACTGTTAGAAAAGCTTGGATGTATTGAAAGGAAAATTGGTCATCGCGTCAATTTTAGTCTTCCCGGATTGGAAGAAGGAGTTTCATGTACATTTAGATGCATCATGTACAGCACTGGGAGCAGTACTGACATAAGTTGACAGAGGAGAATTGGACCATCCTATAGCATTCGAAGCAGAAGGTTATCCAAGGTTGAGAAGAACTATTCCACCACTGAGCACGAAGGGTTAGCCATGGTATACGTGGTCCAAATGTTTAGACACTATCTGCTAGGTGGACATTTTAAGATGTATACAGATCATTATGCATTGAAATACCTGGTCAATAAGCCTGTGTTGGTGGGGATAATGTGTATGTGCTTGTTATTGTTCCAGGATTATGATTTTGAAGTTATTGTGAAGCCTAGATGACTAAACGTGGGACCACACCATCTGTCGCACATCAAAACGGGGGAAGAACCCACTAATCTGGAGGAGGGATTGCCTGACGCACAACTATTTGCAGTGCACGTCGTGGATGGTCACTTTGAAGACATCATACACTTCCTAAAGATAGGAACCACCTTGAAAGGTTACACCGTCTAACAGAGAAAGGGGTTAGTGGTGCGCGTGACAGAATTTTCTATCATTGTTGGACATCTGTACAAAATGGGGTCTGATGAAGTATTACGATGATATGTACTAGAGTTTGAAAGGATTAGTGTCCTCACGGATGCTCATGGGGGCACCGCGGGAGGCCATCATGCAGGAAGAGCGACCGCGTAGAAGATTCTACATGTAGGGTTGTGGTGGCCAACCCTCCATCAAGATTCAAAAGCTTACTACAAGGCATGTGATGTGTGTCAAACCACTGGCAGGACATCACGGAGAGATGAGTTGCCTCTAAACCCATAGATGACATTACAACCTTTTGAGAAATGGGTGATAGATTTTGTGGCACCCATCCAGCCCCAAGGAAAGAAGACAGGAGAGCAGTACATTGTCACCGCGACTGAGTATTTGAATCAAAGGGCGGAGGCATAGCCTATGAAGAACTGCACAGGTGCGACCATTGCAAATTTTTTCTTTGAGTATGTATTGACGTGATTTGGGTATCCAAAAATTTTGATGAGTGATCATGATACGCACTTTTTGAATGAAACGATTAACGCGCTAATGGAGGAATTTTAGGTATATCACCAGAAAAGCATGCCTTATCACCCACAGGCTAATGGGACGATGGAAACATTCAATAAGGTGCTAGAGAATGTGCTGACAAATTTTTGAAACACTCAGCGAAATCATTGGGACCTGCGCATACCCGCAGTACTATGGGCCTATCGAACGACATGCAAAAAGTTGACTGGACAAACACCTTTTAGGCTTGTATACAATGTTGAAGCAGTGATGCCCATGGAATACATTATGCCTAGTCTACGCATAGCGGCACTCACGGGTATGACAGATTGCAGAGCCCTGTAAGAGAGGCTCGCCCAACTTGCTGAGCTTGAGGAAGACAGATTTCTAGCTGGATTTCACCAACAAATCCAAAAACAACGCGAAAAAGCATGGCATGATCGACACATTAAGTTGCACACCTTTAAGGTAAATGATCTGGTTTTGTTATATGACAACAATTTTGATAAATTTTGAGGGAAATTTAGAATGCACTGGCTAGGGTCTTATGCCTTTAAGAAGATTACTGATGGTGGAGTAGTTCAGTTGGTTAAATTAAACAGAGATCCCTTCCCAAGAAATGTGAATGGCAGTTGATTGAAGTCGTACACCAGTGATCCGACCAGGTGACTATATGAAGGTAGCATAGTCTTAGTGTTCCAGGTAGCTGAAAGGAGGCACGAGACTATAAACTACACTACCCGGGTTGGGGAGCTGTGTGATTGGAGGATTGAGCGGAACAAGGAAACGTCATAGGGTTCACAACAATGCGAAGAGAGCTATGCTACCCAAGGAAAAATCGCGCAAGTTAGCTGGAAAGTGATTGTTAAAGTCACTGTTCATGATTTGACGGTAACAATGCAAGATCCTTGGAAATTTGCCACCAATTTGACATTAATGAATCAAACGTAGGGGGAATGGTCAGATTTGAATTCAAAATGACCTATAAATTGCAGGTGGAGGCCCAACGAAAAACACTTGGCATTTTGAACATTGAATTGGTAAGCTCTTAGACATGCATGACCTACACATTCTTCGAAGAAGTGCTTCAATACCTTGTGTTTGATCAGTTTCCAGAGTCCAACCACAATTTCATCTATGATTTTATCCCAGGATCCGAAGCTATGGACACCGAAGTAGTGACAGCTGAGGGGGAGGTGCTGGAAGTTGTTAGGGAGGGAGACAGAGCTACCCCAGAGGTTGCAGAGGTACTAGCTGAAGTCCTTAAGTCACCACAGACACCTAGACCGAAGCCTACCCCGACTAAGGAGAGTGCGAAGGATAAGAAGGGCAAGCATGATGTGATACTGGTGTGCATGTCACCTAGAAGAAACCTATAGAAGGACAAGTCCTCTACACAGGAAAAGGGCAAAGCCATTAACTTAGAGCTGGAGGAGGAAGAAATTAAAGACATCCCGAAGGATGATGAGGAATTGGGGGTGGAAGTGGAGGAAGTTGAAGTCGAGGGTTCTAACCCTATCACCAAGTTTCCAAGGGCAAGACCAAGGTGCCAAAGGACATTGACAAAAGCAAGGTTTCCTTTCACACACCTCTGCTGCTGGATGAGATTGTCTTTGAAGGTCTGTGCTTGGGGCGGGTTCCTCTATTGAAGCTAGAAGATTGGGACTTGGCTAACCATGAAAATTTCCTGCACTTGGCGACATAACAACTCATGCACCGCATTGTTCATACAACCACCAGCATGACTACTTTGGAACCGTGGAAGTGGCTCAGGGGAGTACACAAGGCAGGTCTGCTCAACCTGCTATGGGTGCCGCACTATAATCGCACCCCCATTACAGTATTGGTCATCAATCAGTTGCTATGCTTAGTGCATGATGGGTGCTTGTGGCTGGAGGAGCCGATACCCATCATCGACAAGATGATCCATAGGATCATGCAGCTACCCTACACAAGGGAAAATATGGCCATGATGTTTGGTGGAAAATGTGGCGAGCAGGCCCTCGCAAAGGCCATGAAGGAGAAATTCAAGCTCGTGAAGAAGTCATGAGGCTATGCCATCTCGAGCATCTGCAATCCTGCAATCAAGGTGGCCACACAAATTTTGGCAGGAAAAGTTATGAGGAAGTGTTGCGGAGATGAAGTACTAACACCAATCATTACTCTTGCATCCCAATGTGTCGAAGGATTCCAATTTAATTGGGCATGCTATCTCTGTGGTGAGTTCCTTGCGAACTACCACAAAGCACAGGAGCTCAGCAAGACCTTCCACTATGCATGGCTCTTGTTGTCCATTGTGCTGGTAGCCTAGGAGCTACAGGAAGACAGTCAATTCCCTTCAGTCATGCTGGACCTGCCAGAAGTGGCAAAGTACGCTTTGCTGTGGGCGATCAAGGATGCTCAGCGCATCAAGGATAGCAAGATCTTGATGGAAATGAACATCTGCATGGCTATCAATCGCAAACTGCAAATGTCACCTACTGTGTTTATCAAACTAAAAGAGTACACAGAGTTTAAGGTAGACTTTCAGCACGTATTGATCAGGGCATGTAAGGAACTTGAGCAGACATGGTATGACTTGCCTTACTTGGCAACAAACGACGCGATTGATGCAGTTCTTGATCGCTGGCTGACAGAGTGACGCACTGCCTCAGACTTGGTGGTGGGATCAAGCAAGTTCGCCATGCAACACAAAAAGGAGGAGGCCAAGCTCAAGATGGCACAATTGGCTAAGAAGAGGAAGATGGAGGCTATTGAGAGGGCCCAAGCAGAGCGTAGTGCTACCCAGTAAGCAGAAAAGTAGACAGGCGAAACAGAGCATGGATCTGACAAAGGTGTGAGATCGCCTTCGCTCGAAACAGACGAGCAAACAGAGCAGCATGGAGAGGACCCGCCAATGGCATTGTACCACATCAAGCATCTAAGAGAACAAGAAAAAGTGGGGTCGAGGTAGAAATCCAAGGCCAGTAAGGCATCATTGGACCCAATCACCCTCACAGAGGGAGATTTGAATGACATTGGAGACATGGTGTGGGATGTCATTGCGGAGGTCCTGCAGCAGTTCGAACAACAACAACAGAAACTATTGGGGCCATCTAGATGAGTCTGCATGAGCTACAGATCTGTGCATCATAGGCTGGCACAATGTCCACCAGCCTTGCTATCGATACTGTTGGAGAGGTAAATCCCCTCTACGGATAGAGGTGATCCCTACTAGCCCAGAACGGGTCTAGCAACAATCAAACAATGCTATCACGCAAGTTCCTAATTGCAAATAAAAGGTAGGTGATGAAGACCTACTTGAGATCCAATGCTTTAGTTTGTAGAAGAGACATCGCCCACGTTCCTTTGCCTTGGCCGGTCACGATCCTCCACTATCCACGTGAATGGACACCTGCACACAAAGAGAACAACACAAACACAAGCGTGAAATCTAATATATGCAATTATACATCAGTCAGGAAGGATATAATTCACATCAACCATTACAAGTACAACGAGAATGGAACCATAATGATAGTCATCTATTATTAATAATTCAACAAAGGAGAAAACAACCAGCGTCCTCACGTCAAGTCCTCCTTTGGCTGGGTGCTCAGCTACACAAGTCTTACAAAAGCTTGAAG
>APFE031705678.1:6896-18502 GCA_000404065.3 Pinus taeda
GCCTGTAAACCTGTTTCATCACAGTTCCATATATGGTATGCTCCATAAGAATGTTTATTGTAAGCACTAGAAAGTGTGTCATAGAACTTTTGCACAACTGCAGGGCGCAAATTTAATGCTCTGTCTCTGTCAAGGCCCTCAGTAGTATGCAATACAAGTTCTGGATGCCTTTTTCTAAACCCAAACCACCATGATTTACGAGGAAACCCATCTTTGAATGGGTTTGGCCTCCCTTGACAGATTTGAGCAACTGTTGATTTGAGTTGTATCAACTCTAGCCCATGTCCTAGTTGGGCCATCTCTTTACACCACTCAACCACCTCGGCCTCCTCCTCCTTAGTCATAATTGTAAGAGGCCCTCTACGTTTGGTATGAGTCAATCCATTTATCCAATAATGTATTGATGAGGGAGGAATACCATGTTTTTTTGCAGATCCCTAAACTGAGTATCCATTAAACTCTATGTCGTCAATTGCAACTAACATTTGTTCTTTTGTCCATCCTCTTATAGCACTGATATTTTTAGTTGAGCTTGCCCCTTGGACTGTTGTTGATGGCGGTTCCGTGGCTGATGGTGTGTTAACATCAGCTGCTGTCACATGGTCATCCTCAACAAAGTTCCCTGGTGCATTGTTGGCATTGACATCAGCTGGCCTGTCATCATCAGAAAATGTGCATAGCAGCTGCGCACCCCTTGTCACTCTCCTGCCACTTCTCCTTGTACGAGCAGAGTAACTTCCTTTTGCCATAGATGCAACAACCTGTAAAATTATTGCATGCATTTAGACATTAGAATATTTGTAAATTATGCTTTATTACTTCTGCAAAAATGCTTTTCCTTTATTACAGGAAATTATCAACATGTATGTTACAGGAAATCGAATTGCATTACTTATGTTATAGGAAATCGAATTGCATTACTTCGTAGTCTATCATTGCAAATTACTTCGTAGTCTCTCAATTGCCTGCCTGTTCATCAGTTTAGCAACTTTAATATGGATTCAAGTAGAATTCTATGATAGTTGTTTCAAATATCATTTTCCATTTTTTTTGCTGTTTAGCATTGCCAAAAATGTCTCAGTACTGCAACTTCTCCATTGCAGTCCATGGCCACCATTCCAGGCATAAATTGTATGTTGGGAACAACTTACAGCTATGATCAGCCTTGTGGTCTCTCAATTGCCTGAATGTTCATCAGTTTAGCAACTTTTATATGGATTGAAGTAGGATTCTATGATAGTTGTTTCAAATATCATTTTCCATTTTTTTCGCTGTTTGGCATTGCCAAAAATGTCTCAGTACTGCAACTTCTCATGGATTTTCAAAATTTTGCTTCGTTTTCCTGAAATAAGCAGTCAAAATTCACCTCCTAGGGTCACCTGCAAAAATTAGTTTTCACATTGATGGATTTACATTTTAATATTTTCTCCAGGTTTTGGATAGCACTCACAACCTCAAATGTCTAATATTCCTTATCTCACCAAGATGGGAGAATATTCCCAAAAAAAATGAAGGATGTGAGAATGGAATACCATATCAAGGTGTCCATGAAATACATGAATAACTAGGACCCATGATCACACCACAAAAATTTTGTTACTTTGATTAAGTAAAACATGCCACTTGCATGGAATATTTTTAATCTTCAATTTTGTGTTCATTGGAGAGACCATAGGTTTGATTTGGAAATAGTAGTTGAAGAGAAAATTTGCAAGCAACAATCTCAAGGAAAAATAAAAAGAAGCAATGTCAAAATCTCAGAAGTGATGAAAACCAGGATAACTGTCAAGTAGTTTATCAATGTTTTGTTTTCCTCCTTTGACCATCTCAAAGCATGATTCCTTTGAGCCCATATCTCACTATAAAACACAACAAAGATAATTGTCCATGCCAATATTACAATGATTTTTGATACCATACTCATTCAAATTAGTGAAGTCTCTTTTGATGCTAAACTGTATTGTATTCTAGCATCAAGCAATGACTACCAAAAACATAGGCTTACCTATGTAATGAAGGCACTAAAGAGCCCTGTTGATGTGTCTCTAGTTTATGATAAATTATAATCAAGATTGTTTGCTCTTGTTCTCATCATTGTTGCCACATGGTTATTAAATAAAATTTTGAATTTATTTTTGCTACAGTAGCATGGAACTCTTTTGAACTGCGTCCCTATTATCTTCAAGAAAACCAAGAAAAGCCTCCCTCGGAATATTTAGTTACTCTGAATATTTAGTATGGCCAGACAGATCATGTAAGAACTCAGATAAATGAAAACAATGAAAATAGAACTATAAGAACAATGACTTTCAATGGTTGTTTGTGAAACCATCCAGGCATCCTTCAGCAGTTTTGGCCAGACAGATCATGTAAGAAATTTGATAAATGAAAACAATGAAAATAGAACTGTAAGAAGAATGAGTTGTAATTCATATAACTAACCTGGATATATTTGCAACTGTTTTGTGATGTTGTCTTCAAGTTTGTTGAATGGTTTTAAAGCATAAGATGCAACTTCAACAGTGGGTGGACTTCTTTTATAGTTTTGGGCACTTGAATTTAATTGGTGGACATGGATGCACATGGATTGCAATGGCTTCATTTTGAATGTGTGGTCTGGATTTAATTTGATGTGATCTAATGGTTGGGAATTGGTTGTTTGTTGATCCATGTGCTTTGATCTATTTTAATGAGAAATAGAGTGAGTTGGGTGTCATTTATTGCAGTTATTGGGTCTGGGTGTCATTTATTGCACAAAGTGGGTTTAAATGTTATTGGGTTGGGTGTCATTTATTGAACATAGGGTGTTTAGTTGTTGAACAACACAGTAGTTATCGCTGACATACATTCCCTTTTGTTATGTGCAGGTAGGCATATTTATTTGGGATGCAAAGTTGCAGTTCTGATGAGTGGGGGTTGAAGTGACTGTTGCTTTCTACTTCTGGAATAGACCATTTTGGAAGCCTTTATGGTTTTAGCTATTTTCTAGTTGGGTCAATATGGTTTGCAGTCTTAACTAGTAAAATACTATTTATGGACAGTTGTGGGCCCAGTGAATGTATGGGGAAATTTTGAACATAAATTATTACCTATTTATACTTAATATTATTTATTTTTGTTTAAATATTGGTTTCAAAAGTCTCAATTTATGGTAGTTTGGTGGGACCAGTACTATATCAATTACTGGTCCTTGCACAACATTAGGAATCTCTCCCCTAGTAGGTTGCACCAACCGATAGGGATTAGACTTGATCTTCCACATTCATTGCGTATCTTGCCAGCGATGTGGACCATTAAACAAGATCCCCTCCTATATCTTCAAGGGATATCAAACCATTTACTCCACCACCAACCATTTACGCACCTCGGAACAACAGAGTTTGAAACGCAGTTGTCTATAATGCGACTTTTTGAAAGTTTTTCCGGTGGCTTTTTCCAGTGAAAATCCGGCAGCAATTTATTGGAATCGCAGGTTTGATAGCTAGTTTCTGCACAATCAAAGCGTCCCAGGGGTTTTTCAGGGTGCTGAATCCAAATATGTAGTTAAAAAACCATTTTAACTGCAACAAATCAAGATTTAACCTCAATTTCTTCTGCCGGATTCCGTCACGAGAATCTCCAAAAAGTCGCATTATAGACAACTCCGTTTGAAACCAACGGAATCTCTTCGATCGAGTGGAGAAAAAAACCATATGCCATTATTGCGTAAATAAAATTATGTTTCTTAGGTTAGCACTCAATCTTTCTTTTTGGAATGAATGATTATATGGTGTGGTGATCGATAGACAGAAAAACACTGGTTTGTATGGCTAGTAACTACGTACCTTTGCTTGCTTCGAGCCAAGGAGTTGTTAGAAAGCAAGTAAAGGTCATAAAAAAGCAAGGAAAGTTCATATGCATGATCAGTTATATAACCGTCCGCAAAGGAGGGACTCTACTTATAGCGAAGGGAGGAGCTTGTGCTTGAAGCCCAACCGAAGCGATCAACGCAAGCACTTTGAATTTTCAATATTTACCCTTTGTTGTTGATAAATCCCTTATCTGTATTCTTACCACCAACCCTGCCCTGATAGTGCCTTTCCTTTGCTACAGTGGTCTAGGTCTTACGCATAGTAAAGGTAACGTTTTTCTCTTCCTCGAACTATACTCTAGCCGAACCCATCAGATGACAAACATCTATCTATTTCTTGGGAGAATAGGGCTCCGGCTTTTGTGAATCAGATCTTTTCTGGTGGGTCTGCATTCATGATCTTATTAGTTTACTGGGTTCCAAAAGGAACTTCTAATCACCCTTGTCATGTGTGCAAGGAATCCTGTCACTGTTCTTTCCCCAACTCTAGAAGTTGCATCAGTTACATTTTATCAAACCAGCAACAAAATTGGGTTGAAGGAAGTCGCCATAACTCATCTAAGGAATCACTAGCATCCTACAACTGCATAGGCTATTGCTCCAGCATTACAGGGAATCACCAACACCAAGGAAATATGGTTTCACTCCCTCAAACACTTTCAATTATGGTATTTATTTTATAGCAGAATATTTTCGTCTAAAACTCTCTCTCTATTTTGTAAACTTGGTGAGGCACATTTTCAAAACAAGTTTTAGCCACAGGTCATTGCTATGCGAAATTAGAACAGGGAAAAAAACGACCATAGTTTAAAGCCCTTTTGTAGAGTTCAAGGAATGATCTGATTCATATTTACAACTCAAAATTGGCATGATTAGATCCATTTAATGACAACTGCAAACTATAACTGCTTTTTTTCACACAACAAGCTTCCGCTTCATTACATGAGTGAAATTTTCAGCATTGGATTCAATTGATCTTTCAGAGCTGGGAATAGTTGTTAATGATTCAACCACATGTTGTTTTGGGCTTTAGGCCTGGCTTCTGAAATTAGAACTCGACTCATCCCTTACAACCTACATCCTTTATCCTTTAGATTTGTTTTAAGAACTTTTTCTTGCATAGTTTACCATTATATTGTATTGGCAAACTGTGAGAATTTTGCATATAACATTTGATTAAATCTTTTCTTCAGCTTTTTGTATCTTGCAGAATTTCTTTCGCGCAATGAAAGAAAATTATTGGCACTCTTGGACTGTAGTCACGGTCTGTTGAGGTGATTGAGGGATGCCTTAAGGCTGGGATATCAAGTGAGTCTTCCTTCAAACATTGTTTTGGATGTCTATTTGGATGTCTATTTTTCTATGCTAGAGATGCTCGCTTTCTGAGTTTGGGTAGAATCATAGCAGGTGTTAAGATGGATAGTTCATCTCCATGGTGCTTATGGGACCTAGGATGTGTTTGCTAAACAAGACTTGTAAACTTGTATAATGTTTGCATTTTTTCTTTTCTACAGTTTCTTGATTTGATTTCTGTGAGGCAGACAATGAATATCATCAAGAAATTCTTGAAAACCTCAAGATTGAAAAAACTTTGACAGCCATACATTTACCTAAAACGTAAATTGACAGGCATAAAAAACAAACACTAGTCTTCAAATTTTCATTTCACAGATTTTTTTTTTGAAATTCTAGGCCTGTAGGCAACCAATATAATTGGGCCATTGACCCGTTAATGTGGGGCGGAAATATATGCCACTTGTTAGATTATGTACTTGGCATAATAACTGGTGGCATATATTGTCGCCTGGCATTAATGTGTTAATGGCCCAAAATATAAGTCTTGCTTTAAATATAATGGTAGTGTATTTGTTTAATGGCCCAAGAATTATAAGTTTGATGAGTAAATTCTCCACTATTCCATGACTAAGAACCCAGTGCCTAGGCTATTGGTCCATTAATGCCCCTTAAAGGAAACAGAAGTACCCATGGCTATTCTCATGTGAGCCCATGCCATGTGATCTTATGTCATATTTCAAACTTCTGAGTTATTTCAAATGTCTGAGAACATATTTTAAATTGAAAACTTAGGTGTTTGAATGTCCATTTCGGGTCCGGCAATCTTGGGTCATTAATTACTTTTCAATGCATTACCTCTTTTTCTCTTCATAAGTGAACATAATGCTCTCTCCGTTGAAATATTTATGCTTAAAATTTTGACCACATCAAGCACAAACACTCCATAATATAAACCCCCAACTTTTATATTTGCGGTTGAAAAATTAATCTAAGATACAAGCTCAAGCTCCTGTGCATTGAACTACATTAATGCTCACATTTTCTCTTTTTGTTGACTCAGGATGGGACTATGAACTGTAAAATAGATCTCACATGTTTGCTTACTCATTGTGAGCTTTGAATGTTTCATATATATTTTTTATCTTTCATGTTATGGTGAGAATTGTTACACAAATCTAACGAATTCCAGAATGGTTATGGCAGGCTCTCCATAAGTAGTGAGACAAGTATGAGAATGATGAACTGTTGAAAAATTCTTACATAAAACAAAACTTAAAAAGAAAAAACGACCAGGATTTCAAGCAAACTAAAGTAGAATAGTATACTAATGAAATCGTGTTTCAAAGTATAGAGAGTTTCTAAACGCAATCAATTAGATGGAATTAACAGGCTTACATTATTTCTGGTTTTAGTTACACAACTATATACAAGTGATGAGAATGCCAAACTTTGATTGTTGTCACCATTGTTACAATACATTATAATTTTGAACTTTTATTGTTACCGGTCGTACAAGTACCAGCCTAATTAACACTGTTACTTGGACTGCCCAGTAAGCTCTATTATGATATTTGACTAAAATTTGACTTATGAGGATGGAGAAAGGTATCTCGAATGGTTAGCAATGTGCAAACAACGTCCATCATATTTGGTCATTTTTGAGGAGATTGTTGTGTGCACAATAAACCCAGTCTTATAAGTTGACTGAGGCACATCAGTGTATTATCTTGTTCTTTAACTTATTACTTGTGTTACTATTATTCAATATATTTTTATCACCATTTCTTCTAATTGATTTGGAAAACCATTGCTCCTCTGTATTTTTAAGTCTAGTTTTTCTACAAATAGATTATGGGTGGGTTTATTTTTGTGAGCATCTCTAACAACACTATTCCATATAGTCACAAACATCACTTTTTGTTATAACTTTTCCTCCTAATCCATATTCTGCATTTTCACAACTTCAATTAAATATTTTTAAATACAAATAAAATACTTAAAAACAAAATTTAATATGCTATGAAATTCAAATTATACTCAGAAAAATATAACCTACAGATCCTATGTAGACATATAAGTTGATTCCTCAAAATTTGCAAACGATATGGTAGCAATTCCAAAGTCTATTAAACAATATTTCAGGAACCAATACTATAACAACACTTTCAGTTCCCGATACTACAACCCCCTCATTCTGTATCATTCCCCAATACTCCCATAGTCTTGCATTCCCTCCACTTTCTCACACCTTCGCATCCACCGAAATTCGGTCGGTCTGTCCTTAGTTAGTAGTCTTAATGCTCTGAAAATTACCAAACTGCGCTTATCTTATGCTTCCAATCAACATAGTTATGCAGGGAATTGCAAGAAAAATGTAAGAATGCACAAAGTCATTAAAACCAAGCGCTTTATTGAATCTCAAACAACCAAAATTGAAAAACTATAAGAATACATAGAGTCAATCACTTTAGTTACATTTGAATTTAACCAAGAACTAATTGCGTTTAAGAGTAAAACATTTTATATTATTTTAACATGGGTTTGGTTAATATTTTCATGAGATTATGCAAGAACCCTACTTATATGGTTAAGTAACCAAAAGAAGAAAAAGAGGGACCTTGTTGTTCCTACACCATCCAGATGTTTACACCAAAATCAAATACACTTGTATAGCAGATCTTCGTAGCCTCCTCCCAATCACCTTTCCAGTAACATATTGAAATATTCCCTTAGAATTTACTTGGCATTTGAAAAGAAAAAGTAATATAATTATATAGAATATGTACGAGAAATAACAAAGTGAATGCTTTGTTTATTTTTAAAATAATTTCAAAGATAGATTAGTGAACTAGTCTAGTTTATGTATTTTTAAATTAAGGTTAATATACGAAAATGAAATGTATAATAATCTGTGTTTTTTAATGTTAGTATATAAATGTAAATATGTTTATTTCATTTTTTTAAAGAGAATGTTAAAAGCAAATTATAAAATTATATATCAATTAAGTATAATGAATAATAATTTAATTAACAATTTATTATGGATTTTACATTTAATACTAGTATATACTTATTTTTTTGGAAGTATTATGATGTGACATATTTTTATGCTTTCACTATGCATGATTTGTCTATTCATAGCATTGCACCTTTTATTTTTCATATGAAGATTATTTTGTATTGAATTACTTTCTCTTGAGTCATCCTACCCTTACCAAAATATATGATGTCCTTGGAATATTCAGTACTTAGGTAAGGTCTCATGTTTCCTATTCTCTTGTCTTTGGCATTTACTTGTTGGTTTGAATTTGCTAGACCCTTTGAGTCGCCAAATTGGGATGCTTTTTCCATTGGTTGGGATTTGTCATAGGGATTTTTTCTCCCTATCTAACCTACATTTAATTGGAGCAATTCACTTTAGGTCTTCAATGACCCAAATCCATTTGGGTATTATAAACATAGGGTCAATTGTGTCAATCCTTCCTTGCCCCTTTCCTTAATTCTTGATTCCAAGTAAACAACAACTTCCTTAGGTTATACCATGATAATAAGTCAGGACCCATCGAATAGAGTGTGCATTTAAAAGGATTTATTGGTGGAGTAGGGCTCAAACCTATGGTTCATAGTTCATGGTACACTACCAATGGATGACAAACTTTTCCTAGTGGCTAACATGGAATTCATTAACTCATTGAAGTCATCTCTTAACCTATTTACATCCCTCATCTCCTCTTTGTAAGGCCTCTTGAATTATTCGATCTCTCTTTTCATATCTCATATGAACATCGTTGGATTGTCATCAAATCTCAATATATTTCCTCTACTCCTTTTCCATGCTTTTGAGTTACTTGGTCCTATCATATCCACTGCCTTTGTTGGTATATATTACTTTTGATTCAATTTATTCCTTGAAGTTTTGCTATCTTTTCATAAGACATCTCCATTAGCTTTGTACCTCTAACCCCTTTGCCAGTTCAACTCTTTTACGTCAAGGGATGGTCCAACATAGTTAAGGTAAGGGAGGTATCACCTTTATGAGGGCACTCACCATCCATCACTTCATTGTTTCATTACATTATTTAATACATATTATGTATTATATTGCATTGTATTAAAGATTAGGATGAAGTCTATTTTGTAGGAAGGTGCAACAACTTATGTAACTCCATTTAAGTGGAGTTCCACTCACTTTGAAATGCCCTTTGTTTCTAGATTTTCATCTAGATTAACATGTATTGTCATCTATATTGCATGAATCTTTGAAAGCTTCGCCCTCAATTTCTATGAAGGTTTGCAAATGCATTGGCCCTTTTGTCCAAGATGCATGTGTGCTAGAAAGATTTGAATTTGTTCTTTTGCATTGGTTTCTTTGAGGATACTCAGGGATTTATGTATATTGAAGTTTTAACAATGTACCTCATCAGATTTTTATTTTTGCAATTACATTTTTAATTTTTGTGAGATTTGAATTTGGAAAATTGTGATTTAATTGAACCACAATATTGAATATATATTTTTGATATTATTAACTTGTATTTATTTAATTTTAGATTTATTAAAAGTTATGGAGTATTAAATATTTTTTTTAATTTTAAATTTAGTTTTTGGTATAAATGAGATTTTCATTATAAAAGTTTTTTGTAATGTTAATGTCTTAAAAGCTCTGTTTATTTCCTATATAGAAACTTTGTTTATTTTTATTTTTAAATGAAAGATGAAACAATTAAAACTACAATGGAAAATTAAAAAAGAAAAAGAAAATATCTCCAACTTTTGCAAGTGAATTTGTTATGATTTTGGTTGCAAAGTTACATATCTACTCATATTTATCTAGAAACATTCAATATATAATACACATTTTCCTAAATATGAATGGTTAGGTTTAATTTTGTTTATTTAATTGAAGACTATATATTGGTGTATGAAAGTTTGTAGCTAGCCTCTTAAGAGAAATGAAGTGACAAGGGGAGGCAACAAAGTGAAGATAAAGCCATCCTTTGAAGGATGTAGGGGCAAGCAACGTCAATGACTGTAATGATTGTAATTTTAATTAAATCGTTTATAGTCTAGTATAGTTTATAAAATATGTTGTTCCCTAATTATATAAGTTATAATCTAGAACATTCATAATGCATATTACTTATCATCATTATCACTCTTAATCTCTATAATTTTTCTGAACACTTATCATTTGTGATTCCTATTTGTATAAAACTTCATCCCTAAGGAATTTAACTCTTAACTTATTTAAACCCTAGCTCCTATAATCATAATTACCTTCAACTATTAACTTATGTAGATCTCAACTATTAGTAGGGTAGTTACTTAGTCTTTACTTTAAATTTTTTGCAATTCACACATAGCTTAATCAAGGGGAAAAGTAAGTGGCCATAATCCACACATTTTTTTCAATTTGTTTTTCTATTTTTCACAACTCACATACCTTAATTAGCAAAGGAGTAAGTGACCCATAATCCACACATTCTTTTACTAACCAAAGCATTTTTACTTCATTAGCATTGGGACTTGGAACTCGGTGTTATTAAAGAAAGGGAGTAGCCCCTGCTTCTCTTGTGTCTTGGGCTTGCATCTGAAAGCTTTCTCAAAACACTTGATTTTCCATCTCCCTTTTTAGACACATAGTGTTATAGGAAGGAAGTAAGTGGTCCATCAACCACACATTATTTTCTTTACAGGTAAGGGAAAAACATAACTTAGTGTAAGTAGGGGAATTTGTAAAGGATCATCACATATCCACATCACTACACTCTTTGTATGTTCACATTGTCACTTACACGCACATTGCACTACACATACTAAGCTCTTTGAGCAAAGGGCATCCAATTTCAGGAGCTTTTGTACTTATTTTATTTGAGCTTAATTTTTCACACCATAAGTGAAGGAAGACTCCTAAAAGTAACCATAACAAACTAAATTTACCCACGGGGACCATAAAATTATATATAGTTCAGGTTAGGACCATTGGGGGTAGGCGTCCAATAAGCTGACATGGGAACGTTACATTTTGAAGCATACAAGTTATCTTTTAGAGTGACCCCATTAGCACAATGAATCCCACTATCGTACAATCGGTGGGGGTGTATCATCGCCCACACCCACTAAGTTTTTCCTATTTCATTTCCACCATGCCTTTATCCATCACCCCTGAACCATTCTTATATTCATCACTAAGTGCTCCACTATCTACCTTGGAAGGGAAGTCTTCTCCATTACCTTAGATCTTCACGGTGAGAATGAGTAGTTAATCAAAATCTCATAATGAATTTGTCATGAACCGTGTTCTCAATTTTTTCCTTTTTTTTAATAACTTGAAGTTATTGGCAACAAATTTAAGGCAACTTGGTCACCCTATTTATTTCATGAACTATAATATAAGATAACTTATGGTACATTAAGTTTCACCTTAAGGCATATAATGAGGTTTACCATAAAAAAAATT